>JAJHUR010140321.1:405940-419727 GCA_027495735.1 Lutjanus campechanus | reverse complement strand
GTATGTTGCAGAATGACTTGTAACTCAAAGTATTCATCTTTTTAAATGCTTTTAAATCCAAAATGAAAGAATTAGAGGCAGATTCCAGAGGATGTCAATGTTTTAATTTACCTGGTTACACAGCTAGCTCCTAGAAATGTCTCATTTTGAAAGAGATCTCAATGCTTGTTTGGGTTTTTATTAAAAAAGAGATTCTAAATCTTAAATAAAAAATATTTTTTAGCAAAGGTTACTAAAAAGGAGGAAAGTGCATTTGTTGAGGACTATTTTCAGCATGAATCCCCTGTGTCAAGACCTTTTTCTTAATGTATTTATTTTTCTTTAGGAAATAAATGAATGATTGTACTCTTTTATTACATGTATTTTCTCAAGAAGTTGAAGATGTGTTCACTCATGCATTTGCATTTTTAATTTTAGGCACAGCTGCAACTAACAAATATGTTTCAGAAAATTGTGAAAAATGCTTTTGTCCAACCAGAAATCTAAAACCCAAAGACTCTCCACTATATTCTCCATTTACTATTTACATTGTAAATAACAAAGAAAAGCAGTGATTCCTCATTTAAGAAGCTATCACCATAGTTGCCAACTAATTGTCCTTCCATTGAATAATGGAAATAATGGAATAATGAATAGATTGTCTATTATATGAAATCTTCAAAAATCAGGTGTAATTTAAATTCTGTAAAACAAATATTTTTTAACATGTTTTAACAAATATTGCTGTGATTAACAAGTACAAATGGCCTCAGGATGCTTATCCAAGATCCAAAACTGGTGCGGTGGACTGACCAGGACCGGATGAAGCCACATCAGGTGGCTCATCCTCGTCATCCTCAGCTCTGTGGCTCAGAGGAGTAACGTCTCTCTTTGCCTCTGAGCGTGCTCACGGCGCTGTGTGTAGTCAGGACTGTTGCGAGCGCTATAAGCTCCAGATCGTTTCACTTCTTATTGGTTGCTTGTAATTTTGGGATTTAGACGTTTAAGCTTATTCCAGTGCATTGCTCTGGATTAGACCAGCAGCTAAATCCCCAACATATAATATTGGCTAAATGTCCTCAACGCTCGCAGCAGTTTGAAGGATTTTGATTAATAACAGCCCCGGCTCCAAGCTGAAATGAAGACTGATATTAAACGCGGCTGCTGCTTGTCCCTCAGCTCCACTGTGACCCAGGAGCTGCGCCACCCTGCTCCTGTCTAATAGGAGCTCTAACCAGCACCTATTTAAAGCCCCCGCTGCACTGTAATCACAATCAGCCCTCCTCTGTTCACATGTCAGCTCCCATTCCCCTCAAATCCGCCTCCTTATTAGAGGCAGAGACAGTGGGCTGTGATTTCACTGTTTACTGCCAAACAGCCTGCGATGCAACAGAGAGCAAAGGAGACACAACACTGATAAATAGTCTGTGAGGGATCGTGTATGTGCGTATGTTTGTCTCCACCTGTCTCTACGTACATCATGAAAATATAATCACAGAACGGTGAAGCGGTGCAACAAGTTGGCACGTTGGAACAAATGCTCATCTGAGTGGATGTAAGCACTGTGAATATGTATGGACTCACCCCCTGTCTCACTGACAGCAGAGTAAATGTTACTTATGTGAGTAAATGAAATGTCACGGGGGCATTTCACATAAGACGCTGCATGTTGCCTCTCTGGGTCTCTCGAGTTATTTTTCTCTCACTGTCTTGCAGTGCATTGAATTGGGGTGCAGGTTAACACATGAACACTTGTATTTCTTAACTAACCTGAATGAATTTTTCATTTCCTTAAGCTGAATAGGATCAGCAGCAACTGTCCAAGCCGAAAATTGAAGCACTACAGATTTCCTCATCATTCATCTTAAGAAAGAAGAGCAGAAATACAGAAATATTCATGTTTTGGAGAGATTTTCTGATATCATCAATGCCAATTCCAATACCTGAACAGTAGCACTTTATAATAACTCGGGATTAATAAATGGTACATTGATAGTTAATTAAACTTTAGTTCATAGTTATTTCACATTTTATATACTATATTAAGTACGAATGATATATAAACCTTTCAGAAATCATCACACAGAGAGATGGACCAGATGTTTGTAACACTTTGTTGGTTAATAATTGTAAATTGTCTATAAACGTTATTTAGATGGCTATTATAAAGTCGCAACTGATAATCATAAAACCTTACATACTTGCGTATGTTACGTTACTTTATGCTTCTTTATGTTACTTTAGGTAAGTGAACATACCTTCCCAAGTAGTTTTGTTGCCAAAACCTACCAAAGTAATTTTTGTGCCCGTGTTTTGAAAGTTTAATGCGAACATCTCATATGTGTTATTGCTAATTTGACCGTGGAGCCCTGCATGTGCCATACTGATGCAGGATATGATGATGGATATGTTAAGATTGTTGTATGGTTTGGTTTAAAAAAAAAAAGTACCAGGGAAGTACCAGGGTCCCATTTGTGCCGATACCTGATCCAGCATTTCAGAATGAATTGGAGGCATTTCCTCTACTGCTGTCTGTTCCAGAAAACATTGCATGTACGTGTGTGCATCATGTGTAGAGAGTAGAGATCATAAGCTCCCTTCTACATTTACCTGCACCTATTATCTAATAGTGAAAATCACATAAAGCATTAGCACGCCATAGTAAGTAGTGTCCGTGCACATTTCTATGGAAGGATGGACATATCTGATAAAACAGGCAGTTACCTGCGCAGATACTGGCCTTTTTAAGCTGATTACACATCAGCTGTGACATGACCGACCAATATTAAAAACATTTAGTGCTTCAACTATCACTTACATTCATTAAATCACAGCGGGCAGCCTAGTGATCCATGACCTCATGTCTCTGTACATGAAAATAATCCACACAGTTTTTAAATTTGGCAAAAAATTGAGCACAGGTATCAGTTCTCAGTATTAGCAGACATGTTGAGTCGAGGATCAATATCACGAGTTTAACAATAGAGGGTTTTGTACATTGTACGGACTGTAAAACCCCCTTGAGGCAAATTTGTGCTCTGTGATATTGGGTTGTATTAATAAGAATTGACTTGACTGGACCTGTTCCAGACATAGTTTCCATACAAGCAGTGTAATAAGAGCAGACAGCCACGGGTGATGTGAAAGATCCACGTTCAGGCTGTGTGAACAACACAAAGCAAAGTGATCTTATAAAAATATTATTTTTATTTAACTTTATGCTCTCAGTAAGTTTCTTCTCTTTCTTTCACATGTTAGACCTGTTAGACCTGCTCAAAATGGCAGCATACAGTAATTAACACCGTCTCATAAAAACAACCTTGTTTTATGTTGTTTACTTGCTCTTGTTATGTTTGCTCTTTGATTCTATGGTTGCTTGTTGGTTTACTTTTGTGGAATAATTTGCTAATGTTTAACTCTTATTTAAGTGAGCCTCTAGAGTATTTTTTCAATAAATTAAGTATTTCCCTATAACATGAAAATAGTCATCACCAAATGTGCAACAAGGACATGTTAAAGTTTGTAAAAAGCAAAATTGTTAAGTATTATTATCTGTTGAGAGTGTAATAGTCATATACCTGCTTCATCTGACTGGCAGTAACCTACCAGTGTACACAAATAACCCCACAGCTGTCATCACATTTTCATCAGAATGTTGCACAACCCTGATTGGTGCACGGAAGTACATGACATCACCTTTATTCTACTGAGCCCCTTTTGTGAAATAACTTCTTTTTTTTTAAGACAACAATGTGTTCATTTAGTCCTCCCGTTGCTGAGTTAGAAGTTGAACGGCAAAACAGATTTTCTGGGCCTTTAAAAATGGTCCACTAAGACCTCGTCTTGTTCTTGATTCCCACGTCTTGCTTAGAAGAAAGCTTTTAACAGATGTAGACAAAAAGGTTAGAAAGAATGGCTTTAAAGATGAAAGGGTACGTGTGAATCTTCCTCTGTCCTTTTAATGTGGTCCGTTCAGTTAAGACACATTAAATAAATTAGTTTGAGATCCAGCTTTCGAGGTAGACGTGGTCAAGCCTGAGCAGCAGCAAAATCACATCTGTATCAGACACGGACAGTCAGAAATCCAGGGACGTCCACAGAGTTGTGACATACTGACTCAGCTCAGTATAGATAATAAATGGTTTAGAGATCCATGCATTAATCAATCATTATGTCCCCTCACTTGTGTCCCTTTTTTAGGCAATCTATAAGATGGTGTCCTCTGTGATGAAGATGCCCGAAGACGAGTCGACACCTGAGAAGAGGACAGAGAAGATCTTCAGGCAGATGGACACCAACAGAGACGGTAGGCTACCCTTGTCTCCTGCCTTTTATTTAACGGGTGTAGTTTCACAAGGTTCTACACATATTTTAACTTGTTTGAAGTGACTTCAGAGCACAGCTGTTCTCTGTGTGTGTGTGTGTGTGTATTTGCTGTAACGGGAAAAAAATCAGCAGGTATTTTAAGATTTTATGATTCCAACTTATGACCTGTCTTGACATACAGTACAAGCCTTTACCAAAATACCAAACCTATTTCAAATATCTGATAGAATTAGTGTATTTAATGGCAGATTTCAGTGAAATGGGACAGAACAAGCATTTCACTTGCAAATGTATCGAACAGCTTGTCACTGCCACCTGGTTGGCTTGCCGGCAGCTGTTGTCATTGTACAAACTGGCCTGGTTTCCACTACAGAGGCACTTACAGAGCCCTCCAGCCTGAAGCAGCAGTTCATTGACGACAGAATTCACACCGACCTCCTGCCAGTCTCCTCACATACACACACACACACACACAAACAAGATAGTCAGAGAGCAGGCTCACGCAGCGCGCACACTGAGCACAGGAGGAGAAACAAGATGGGAGCAGCACAGAGATGGACTGTGAGGAACTTGTGAGGAGTGTGGGTAGAGGGAGGAGAGGACGAAGCAAAAGAGGAGTGGGCTGGAAGAGAGAGGGAGGAGGAGAAAAGTGACAGCAGAACAAAGACAAAAACACAGAGTGAGAGGGAGTGTGGTGACCTAGACATGGACATGTGTTGTCTTTCTTTTTGCTTCTTCTAATGAGAATCACGAGTGGTGGGCAACTCACAGGGAGGCAGCTCAGCTGTCTGTTAGGAGGGTGGACTGGAGGGAGAAGAGCCGTCTCAACACTGCCACCTGTTGGTGAGAAATTAAACATGACGAAGATGCACTGATTCAAGTTGTGAAGGCTCTGAAGGGAGAACAGTCACAAAGAAGCATAAGAAAATCACCTTAAAATGCGTGTTTTTGTTCTCATCTCATCTCTAAAATCCTGTCCGGTTACAAATCCCAGCCACCCCTCACCCCAGAATGACTGTAAACAGTAAACAGTTACAAGGTTATTCAAGGTTTTCTGCCCCTTTGATCACCGTTGATTTGATTTAACGTGCACGGGTCCTTGTCACAGCGTGAGGAGGCCAATAAAGTGGTCACGTTTTTACAGCAGAATGAGTAAACAAACTCATTAGACACGAGATCCAACAGGGGCCCATTTAGTGAAGAACCTAAGAAGCACCATAATTCTGTCAGTGTCTGTAATTGCCGTTTTCATTTGCTGTTCAGAGACCAAACTGCGTCTTCCACTAATGGGTCGGCAGGCACTGTTGCTCAGTCCCCTCTGCCCAGTGTTAAAACTAGAGGTCATTTTGTGCACTATATAGAACAGTATATGGTAACACTTTATTTAAAGGGGTTTGCATAAGACTGACACTGACTTTGTTTGAGTTGGCATGACAGCTGTATCTGTCAAATAAAGGCATTAAAAGACCAAAAATATATTACAGGAGGAACCACATCACATTCCTTTAATGCTACTAATTTAATTGTCCATCTTAAAAGCCGTCATCCTGATCATTACAACACACAGAGAAACAGGCAACAGGAAAAACACTGTCGACAGTAGTTTTCTTATTTTTCCCAACATTTTATTTTATGTCTGCTCATGCTAGTGAGCCATCGCAATAGCAGAGGATAATTGTGTGCAATTAAGTGGAAAAAAATATGTGCACGTATCCTTATAGGATATGTGCACAAAATTATTTGAAAAATATTGGCAAATCGGACATTGGCAAAAATCCAATACTGTGCATCCCATAATACAGTACAAAGGTGGTTTTCTTGCTGGGTTTTGTTCCCGACACCCTGGGCTGAGTCAGCTAATAGGACGACTAACTGCCCAGCTAGCTAATTAAAGCCAGCTACAGTTTACAGCAGTTAGCAGTTAGCCTACTTAGCAACAAGTAAAGCGTGTTATGACTCTGTAAATCACCTTGGTACTGTACTCTGTCATCAAACTGATTTTATAACATTTAATGACATCTATATGACACATCCAAACAGTACAGCTTTAGCTGAGATCAAGGAAAATGTTCATGACACAGTTATCTGTCATTGAACTTTGATAATGAGGCCTGCTGTGGCATGTTTATGATTGGTTATGTTGGCTTGGTTAAGGTCAGGTTGTCATAACAAAGACATCTCAAACAAACATTAAAAAATGACATGATACTTGACTCCTTCATGTTCATGACAGGTGTCATAACATGGTTATGTCAAATAAGAGTTACACAGTATACAGTGTGTATACGAGGCCCTAGAACAGAGATTCTCTTTTGTACTTGTAAGAGATTTAAATGTGATTTTATCTTTTGCCTGTCTTTGCCCTGAGACTCTGTATAATACTGCCTATTGATTTTCTGCTATGTACTGCAATATAAATGATAAAAAACATCATGTCTCCTCTAATTCTGTGCTGGTGTTGTCTGTGTTTCAGGTAAACTGTCTCTGGAGGAGTTCATCAAAGGAGCAAAGAGCGACCCTTCCATCGTCCGCCTGTTGCAGTGCGACCCCAGCAGCGCCGGACAGTTCTAAACCTCGAGGCATCAACACAACCTGTAAGGCCCACATTCAGCATCTCCACCTGCGGCATGACTCACAGTCAAAGCTTTAAGTTCACTAAACCGCACAGTGTAGGGAGTTGAGCGAGGTGAGAGTTCCCGAAGCTGCGCTGGTGTGGAGCCGTTAGTAAGACGGCCGAGGTTCAGCCTCAGGAACAGAGGAGTTTCTCCTACGAGCAGTCGTGCCTCCCAGGCACTGAAGTCGCCTGCTGGAGGGAAGCTGTTCAGAGGCTGTGCGCACTGTGCAGGATGTGGGATGGGTCATCCACGGTGTCACTGGCTTTGTGACTGTGTGTAGTTTATGGACTGACATTAGAGACGCTGTAGGAGGTGCAGTTGGAGCAGTAGTTGATCGTGTTGGAGCTTCATATTTTTAAAGCCCCCATGTGTAGGATCTGTCCATTTCTCAAGTACTGTACTTTGTGGGCACCTCTTATAAAACAAAAATGTTTATGACTCTTTCGGAGGCTTACTGTCCTGTAACGTTATAGCACCTGCGTAACCATTGGCTGCTCTCCCAGGGGTCCACCACACAGTCATACACATTTATACAAACTACAGCCACATAACCAAAACAAACAAAACCACTCCTCTCACTGAATTAACAATCAAGGACATACGGAGGAGAAACAAACTGTCATCCTTTTCAATTGACATTAAATATGATAAATTAATCACAGTTCCTCAGGAATTCATAGCAAATTAGTTTTTGTCTTCATACAAACAAATAAATGTCACCTCCTAATAAACATAAAGAATAACCTTGATCTATTTATTCATCCTGTGCATGTAATTCCAAGAATATAGAGTATTAAAATACATTTTACATTCTTTGCCAGGAGGATTTCTACTTTCTGTATTTCCTTTAAATATTAAGAGGTATTGGTTAAACAAAACTTTGAGCCAATCTTCAGCATTCTCTTGAACAGCATGCACTGGCAATGAATCCCACCTGCCCATGCATCATGTGTCAACAGGAACCTCTTGACACTGATGATTTTGGTCGGCGCTAAGCTGTGACTTGAAATCGTGACCGCTTTTAAAGCAGTCTGAGGAATAGCTGGTGCTCTAAACTTCACACAGCAGTAAATAAACAACTTTTAAACAGGAACTTTATTTCTCAGAGATTTAATTCACTGTCTGAGCCAAAACCAGACATTTCTGTTTTGTTTAGTTTTGTTTTGTTTATCCATCACTTCAGTAGAATTTCCAGAAAATGTATATAGAGCTATTTTTTTTAAAAATGTTGTTCACAACTGGAACTGGGACTGCAGTTACAACTGTGGGCACTGTGTTTAATCCTCGGATTTGGCAGGCTGAGTCATAAAAATTAGTTTATTTCCTCTGTTTCCTCTGGAGAGTTTCTAGTGTTGGTGCTTAAATGTCCCATAATATTTGCATGACGTTACTGCATGCAATCATTAGTAAATCATGAAAGAAAACATTCAGACATCAATACAACACACAATAAAGAAATCACCTGGAATGCTTGCACAGCTCAACATCATTTAAAAGATAATATGGCCTGGAAGAGCCGGAGACGGGTAGAGGTGACCTGACACACCATATGTTTTGTTACATAGAACCGTGTGGGAAGCCGTCCATAGAAGCTGTTTGGAAAAGAGCGGGCGCTTTCAAAAAAAATAGACAGTTGGCAGGTGATTGGATGAACCATCTGTCATGTCTAACATGGGACCAATCAGATCAACCGAACCAAAGCCAAAGCCAGCTGGAAGAAGAATGAAAACATCTTTTCCATCGATAAAAACCTTCAGTGTCGTTCTTTGCTCTTCTTTTAATGAAGAAATACTCTCCAGTTCTGATATAACTGATGCTTTCTCCACCAGCCTCTACAGGAGCTGCCACTGTTTGTTCGAGATGAGTCGTTTTCATGGACGCTTTGTGACGTCGGTGCACCTAAATAAAACCACATAGCTGCCAGTAGTCCCTCCAAAGTTGCTGATTGGCTCACACCACTTCTGGTGCGGACAGAAACGGATAGCTTTGAACCTGGCAAGATGGATTCCCGTGTGATCTCATGATCTCGCAAATCCAGCTGCCTTGTAAATGAATGGTAGAGGTGCAGGTCTCTTCATCAGAGGAGTAATACGCTTGGGTACATGGCGGGTGGATTTTTCATATATGCTACATCGTGTACTTTTAAAAGTAAAAAGTCATGGTGACACCTTTTTTTAAATGTTGGACTTGATGTATCTTGAACAGATCCCTTCAGAAAATTGTGTAAAATTGTGTACAGATGTTAGATTGTATGATAATTGCAAGCGTGAAACACTGACACATGAAAATAACGACCAAAATATTAACACCTGTTGTCATGACGGTGGTAATCTGACTGTTCCCCTCTGTCTGTCTCCTCGCAGTGCTTCTTTGGGTGACTCTAAATGCCCTTAACTCTCCACTACGGAGCAGACTGATGATGAAGAATGACGATGAAGAAGACAGGCCTTCAATATGCACTGAGGACTTCTAAGACGGGCACAGGAGCCACATTCTCCAGTTTACCCCCCTCCCCTCCACCTCTGAGCTCTTTATCTGAACCCTCCAAACCCCAACAAAGACTAAACCTGAAGACTTTTCCAAACCCTCGTCAGGTTACTGAACCCCACTGATTGTAGTTGACCAGGATCCCTCAGTTCTCCTATAAGCATGTCAGAGTATAAAGAAGGTCTGCAGTAGGTTGTGTATATACAGTATAAACTGGAGTCTCTGTATCAGTGTCTTTCCTTGGCTCTCTGTGCCCTGCGAGGCTCCAGCCGGGGGTGACGCAGAGCCTCTGTCACTCTAACGTGTATCATAGACAGAGTGTGTGCATGAGACAACAAGAGACAGCGAGGGGGACATGATGGTGTTGAATAACAGGACATACTGTAGGTGAGATTATTTAATCTGCAGAGAAGACTTGTGAAGTTTGTCCTTCACTCGGAGCGAGTACTGCTTTTAGTTTCCTCTTTTTCTACTGTGAGAATGTGTACGTGTGTTTGTGTATTTTTTGCAAACTTGATAGACTTTGTTTCATATTTTGTGCTGGGACGGAAATTACATGGACGTGTAATAATTATGCTACTATGCATATGCGCCCTAATCAGTCGTTTGATTTTGTGAAGTCTCACTGATGTAATGAAGGATGAAACACATCCCTTTATCCATCATCTGTTCCAGTGGTTTTTCATATCAGTAAGAGTTTGACAGAGGATTTCAGAGCTGCGGTGTGTTACCGCGCTCTAGCTTAAGGAGAATAGAGAAGTAGACTTTAAAGTATTTGAGTACAGTGTAGATATATTCACCTAAATTTGTAAATCAGATTCAGATAGTCCAGATTGCTCAACTCATAACAAATGTTGTGAAATAATAATTTTTTTAAAAAAGTGTTTATTTAAGCTGTTGCAGGATGTGGAGCATGCAAACCAGTTCCTTCTTTGACTTTTACTCTGTGGAGAATAAAGACACTCTTCACGTTCACTTTTAGATGTTTTTAAATGCCGCATGTTGAATCAGTCGTCGAACAGTTGGGTACAGGGGGTGCGTAGACTAAATAACACGTATGCATGTGACTTACGCGCATGTGTGTGTTTTTAACGTATGTTTATGGATATCGGTGGCTAAACGGCCAGTCGCCCAACAGGCTCTGTGCTCGCTCGCTTCTGTATGTTAGTATTGTCATCGTTAGTGCTACCAGTAGTCAGTGTTATCGACAGCGTATGGACTGCCAAAGCTGACACACCTGATGGTTCATATGATGGAGGGAAACAAAGAGGAGCTTTAGGAAGACCACCATGCACAATAATCAATATAGTTTGGATTATCTGAAGTGGGGTTGTGTGAGGTACAGTAGCAGCAGTACAGTCAGTGCTGTCAGTTTGGAGAAGCTGAGAGAACCAGCACAGAAGTGAAGCAATGTGCTGCTGTGGACAGGGTCAGCAACAAAAGGTGTTTCAGGCTCTTAAAAAAAGATCCACATAAAAAAAAATCAATATCAGTTTAAGTGTACACTATATTTAGAATGTTTTTCACAGCTTTACTTTGCTGAAAGGTAAAATCGGTCATTTTTACCTCACAGAAAAGGGGAGTTTCTGGTCTGCCACTGCCTCAATCTGTTAGTGTTTTTGTGTTATTGTGTGACTTTGGTGTTTTAAAAGGATAGTTCGGGTTCACTGAAGTCATGCAATAACAAACTAACTAGCAGATCAAGGCAGCAGTACAGCAGTAACAAGTAAAATGACTGATTTCACCCATGGACTTTGGTTTGTTCAGATAGAGCGATATTTGGTTTAGGTATGCAGCTGTCTGATGGCAAGGTAAAGTGGTGAAAATATTCTAGAAATAGTTGCTGACCCTTTCCACAGCAGTGCATTGCTTAGCTTCCTTGCTGGTACTCCTCTCTGCTTCTCCAAACTGGGGGCGTGCCAACTGCCTTCTCTGTACAGTAGGTAAAAAACTCATTATCGATAAGTAGCTCATACAACCCCACTTCAAAATAATCCGAACTATCCCTTTAATGGGGATGGGTTAGGAATCAGAGGTGAGAGCTTTTTGTCTGTTTCAGCTGAGCTCAGTAATGAAATCACTATCAGACTGTATGTGTAACAGGGCCAGACGTTCACAGAGAGGACTGAATTCTTCAGCAGCAGTCCCCAGTACACTTTGAGTGAAACAGCATGTCCACAGTTTACAATATTATGTAATATTATTGGTCACATATCAGCAGAAGTGCTGGTGTCCCGCTAAACTCAATCAAAAGGATCCGACTGACATTTCTTTGGACTCATCCTCTCTCCGTATTTCTTTCCTTCACTTACCTGTTGAAGAAAAGATATTTTTAAAAAAAAAGCTCTCCCTGAGATTTTTAAGACAGTTCAACAAGGACCAGTGTAACTCACCCCCCCGCCCCCAACTCCCGAATGTAACTAAGCCCTCCCCGGGCCAAAGCGAAGCCGTTTCAGTTATTGCATTGTTTTCCGATTAGAAAAAAGCTTTGAATGTTTTACTAAATAACTGCTGTTTTTTTGTGAAGAGAGAAAAAAAAAAGATGCAGACAAACAAACGGAGAATCACAACTACTGCAGTGATACTGTCACAATGTGTTGCTTTTATTGTATTTTTATGATTTTTTTTTTTCTTTTCTTTTTAAAAGTCAGGTGTAACATTTCTGTTAAAACACAAAATAGCATCTTGTGGTCAAGTGCCAAATAAAAACAAAAACAGTATTGTATAAATTTATACTGTACAATTGTTATCTGTTGAACAAACTGTTTGTAATTGTTGCATTTTGTAGGTTTTGTATGGTATCCTGTATTTAGTGACTGCAGTTTTGGAACACAGGATTCTGTTTTTTGGTCAACTTTAAAAGGCAAGAAATAAATTTACAATTTATTGTGTGCAAGCATTAATGTGGTGTCTGCTTAAATGTTTAATTTTGTGGTTTTAGTGACACCATGACTGATAAAGTTCAGTCTATATTAGCTTTTTGCAGATATATTATCTCTTTAAAGGGAAGATTCAACACATTACATGTGAATGTTCAGTCATTGTTGATGGTAAATGTAGTCAGTTGAAGCAATAAATTCCTGTGTGTCCTAAATTGACAAAGAAAGTTCAAGCTTCTGATTCCCACGTTCATGTTGCCATGTTATCACCACCTCAGTTTATGACTATTGCTTTTTTTGGCAAAAGCATAGCCTTAATTGTAAGGCTGCAACAAACAATTATCTTGATTATTGATTAATCTGCTGATCATTTTCTCAATTAATCGATTAATTATTTGATCCATAAAATGTCAGAACCAAAAGATATTCATATTCATTCATACAGGAATAGAGAAACTAGATACTAAATATTCACATTTGTGAAGCTAAAACCAGAGAATTTGGGCATTTTTTCTCAGTAACATGTCTCATGTCTCAAGACAATTAATGGATTATCAAAATAGTTTGCGATTCATTTAACAGTCAACAATTAATCAGTTACTTGTTGCAGCTCAAAATAGAAGAAGGAGAAGAATACTCATGTGGCGCGTGCCCTGTGGCTACCCAGAGGAGGAGACTAGAAATCCAAGCTGAAATATCCTGTAGTTCTTCCTTTACACCATCAGCATCACTGTGACATCACTGGATGCAGGAAGAACAACAGATTTTGCAGCAGGAGAACCCAGCTTTCTCTCAATATAACACACACTGAGTAATTTATTGCTTCAGTTGACTGCGTTTACTATCAACGCTGACTGGACATCCACATAAAAGTGCCACTTTTTTTTTTCTTTTGCTTTCTGAATTAAGAATACAAATTTTGCATAAGCAACGCTAAGTGTCAAACATGGTGTCAACTCCCAGATGATTTCAGGGAGCAGTTAGCTGTGACCAGATGAGGCAACTGCTAGGCATTACTTTGTAAATGTGTAATGGTAAGTTGACAAATAGGGTGTTTAGGTGTCCCACTTCATGTGGGACTGCACAGCATCCTCAGCCCTTGTCCCACCGTCCCACGTACTGAGATGATGCCCCACATTTTGAATGATCATTTTCAAAAGTCAAAGCACGAGGACGTTTGCACGTTTGTTTGGGTCTGGTCAAATTGACAAAAGATATGAAGTCTGTACAAACACCCACAGTCCTATACAACATGACATGATGCATGCAGCATAAATAGAATCATGTTCTCATGTTAGTGGGGTTCTTCCTAATATTCACATGAACTACATCTTTATCAGTCAGTGCAGTAAATATTATATTAGCCGAGCATTACTTGACATCCTTCCTGAACTCATGTCAGCAGTGGAAACATCTCTCCCCTTTTGCATGTTGGGTCCAATCACTGATGGGCAGTCTAATCATACTGAGCTGTGACTGGAGCTGTGATGACTGTATGTGA
>JAJHUR010140321.1:374559-396768 GCA_027495735.1 Lutjanus campechanus | reverse complement strand
TTTTTTTGTGTTTCCTTCTGTTTTATCTGCAATCTTGGGCAATTTTCTACTTTAATCATCCAAATAGTTGTATTGTGTAAGAATCTTCTGTAGGTGGATGGTTCACATGTAAAGAATCAAAACAGAGAATCAGACCTTTAATCTTGTCTGGACGAGTTCTGGGGTCAAACAAGATTTGAGGGATGTGCTACGAGCTTCCCAGCAACAAAGAAATGAATCACTTCAAAAAGAGGCGTGTGGAAGAATTTTAGCTCAAACCATTCAAAAATTAACTAAAACTACAAACAGAATGTAAAGACAGTTTTGACGTTATGTCAAAGACGTCTATGTATTGTACTGCAGATATCTACAGACATTAGCACGCTAACCAACTAGCCTCGGCCTGTCCTGTCATGTGATATCACTTTGTGCGTCAAGAGACAATAATGAGTCACTGTGGTGTCCAGTGTGCCCTCAAAAGAAGAAGGAACGCCGCCACGTGGGCAAGAAAGCGGCAAAGAAAGAAGTGATTGAAATAGAAGCAAAACAAAGAGCCAACACTGGCGTTTCTTTTCTAACACTGACGACAGTTCTTGGCAGGTAAAGGGATGAAGTGTGATGCTGTTATCATTTCCTCTAGACTAATAAGTAAACAGCTGCTAATGCTAACATTGGCTAATTAGCAATAGCTCATAAATGTAGCTGATTATATAACATTACTGACTGTGTTATTGCTAAGTTAGCCGTTTGTTGAAAGAAAAAAAAAAAACCTATGGGAGAGACTCTGCATTTCCTGGTTTCTTACAATAGGGGTGGGCACCCCAACTTACTAGTGATATACTGCCCCCATAGTCTTACAACAGAACTAAAAATAAAAAAAAATAAAAAATAAAAAAAACCTAGACAGGGCTTTGTCGCTCAGCACTGCCACAATTTTCCCTGTGGCCACTCGCGGTATTGCAGTGAAAAGTTCTCCACCAGCCCAAAAAGCATTTTCCCAATGGAACACCATTATAAAAGAGACGTCTGTAAAACTGTTATTACTCTGTCTATGATGAATTTCTGATCCACAAGAGTTTTTATATTTGCAAAACGTTCCTCAAGATGAAAAAAGCCATCTGTAATGTCATCACAGTGTAAAGTCTATGGGCTGAGCTGGAACTCGCGGGCGGGGGAAGAGGGGAAACACTTGTGCACATGTTCAGTGGGCTATATAACCAGGAAGTAAACCTGGAAGCTTATGCCCCAGACTGGCAACTTCCACTGGGCTGAATGCATTCACTATCTAGTTCATTATAATATATCTATTGCTGCCACCAGCAGACCTTCTTCACAGCAGCCATATTGATATGAAATAGTAGAGTCAACACAGGTGTTACCAATGATACTAATTTCCAACATGAACAGTAGCAGCACGCTGACTCTGTTTGACCTGAAGTGAAACTTAAATAGAATCATTGCTAACACCTGTGTTTACTCTGCTTATTTCACGTCAGTATGGCTGTTATGAAAAAGGTCTGTTTATTTGGAATTCAACAGGTGGCCAATTACATTACATATTTTACTTTAATTCACTTTTTTAGGTACAGGTGAAGTGATAACTTGTGACTTAAAGCTAATAATAAAATGTACTACTTAAAGCTATTGTTGGTAACATCTCAAAATAAAAAAACTTGTTGGTATATTTGCTGAAACTGTCACTATATCCTGACAGCAAAACATGAGACATGTCATGTGGAGAAAAAACAATCAGCCTCCTCTGGCTCCTCCTAGTGCTCCTAATGGCATTTGCAAGAATCCATCGTCCCTGAACAAGCACAACCAATCTCATGTGCTGCTGTCAGGATATAGTGACAGTTTTCAGCAAATATGACATGAAGTTATTTTTACAAAATTTACCAGCTTAAGCTTTGGGGTAGTGTTGCCTGTCACCAGCGGCTCTGTTAGTGTTACAGCCAGTCAGCCTCAGGTGAGGAGTCACATCTGATGGAGATCTTTATTCCCTTGTGAATCTCGACCTGACTCATAAAGGGTGCAGTGATGAGTGGGGCGGTCATGGGGTCGTGAGTCACAGCAGCAGTTCACAGGCCAGAGGCAGCACCCCCACCACCACTCAAACTGTCCTTATGTTAGATGTTTTTATATGCTGACAAATCTGTGAGAACACACTTGTGAACGATATGATTTAGAACACTGCTTCCCAGCCTGGGGTCTGGGCCCCCCCTAAGGTGATACCCAACGTGTGTGTATGTGTGTATGTGTGTATGTGTGTGTGTGGGCTTGGGAGCTTGGGAGCTTAGCATTTCACAGATACAAATGGGGTGGGGGGATGCGCCAACATGTAAAGGCTGGGAACAGCATGTTTTGTGTACTGTAATACTGAATTATCAGTGTTCTTTTTTAGTGTTCCTGACCTCCCTGTGCCGCAGCTTCCAGAAATGTGAGGCTTTGCTCCAAAATCATTAAATAATGTAGCAGAGCAGAGCTGCTGTCCTGCTGAGCTGCTGAATCTTTTAAAAGCTCACGAGAGGAAAACAGAATACACGAAATCTCACTGTACAGTCCTTTAATATCACTACCTCAAACCAACTGTACACTGTAAACAATACTTGCGCTTATCTTAATACATTCAGTTACATGATGGAACAGATTCCCACGAGCGATGATGATCATTTTTAACGCCAAAGCATGTAAACCAACATGAACTTCTGATGAATCTTCCAGTTAAACAGGACTGACAGCTTGAGGTTGGACGTGTAACGGTAGAGATTCCTCGCTGCAGTTTTCCCACTATGCATCAGCAGCATCGTGTCTCAACCTGCAGAGGTGAGGGCTGATTGCTGGAAAGGCCTGGAGCACAAATGAGCCTCCTACACGACTCCACAAATTCACACCTCCACAGGCCCAAGCCATTTAAATTTCTCCAGAAACACTGGACGCGTTGCTGCCATCAACTGTGAGTGTGTGTGTGTGTGTGTGTGTGTGTGTGTGTAGGAGGCTTGTTGTGTTTACATGCTCCACATGTGTGAGCATTCAAATAGCTTCCTAAAGAGAAAAAAAGTTCGCAAGGGCACTCATAAGTGGCTGTTCTGTGCCATCAAGCTCCACCAGGCACAAACAAACAAACACAGAGTCATGCTGCAGGGAGCAACTCACCTCCCCCTACCAACACATTTCACACGAATCCTCATGACAATGAGGATGACGTTTGTCGCCTGGCAACAGCAGAGCCATGCCAAAACAAAAAGCAAGACGTAATAAAAATACCAATTTTGTGTGTCAGCCCATCAGAGCCCGATTGGACGTCCAATTGTGTTTGGAAACCAACATCTCAGGGTGGCAAAACAGAGAGAGAGGCGGCACTGACATGTGTGAGCCCACATATTTCCTCACAACAACAGAGGTGTTCTCTCTCCCAGCCTCTTCCACCTCATTTCCAGCAGCCTCCGGTCCTGTGTGGAGGCTTCTGAGGGCAACAGCGCAGTGTGCAGCAGCGAAGCTGATAATGATCAGCGCAGCCACACATCCACAATTATTATCAACAAAACCAGAGTCAACCTGCTCACCACCAAGCACCACGGCTCCCTGATTACAATCAGTGTTCTGAGGAACACATCTTTCACCCTTCGGTTAAAGAGAAATACAGAGATGAGGGAAATGAAGAGTGATAGGATCAGCGTTAGGACTGGCTGGATGATATTAATATTCAGGCTTGGGGAGTAATGGATTACATGTAACAGGACTACATAATCTGGATGCAAAAAAAGGTTAACTGTATTCCATTACAATTTTAGATAAAAAAGACATAATCAGACTCCAGACACATTTAGTAAAAATGGGGATTATTAGCAGGATTACAATTGTAACATCAAGAATGATCTCCTACCATCCACAGTGCACACACAGTTACCAATTCATCATCATGACCTCTAGTGAAAAAATGCTTCACTGGGTTGAAATTTTTTTTTGTCTTGAAATCAATCAATCGCTCAACTTGTTCACAACAAAGCTGGACAAACTAATGAACCTAACAACGAACATAAAACACTTAGAGCTGCAGCAATTAATTGATTATTACTTAAATTAAATTAATCTGCAACAATTTTGATAATCCATCTGTCAAAATTCTCCGACTTCTTTCTTAAATATGAATATTTTCTGGTTTCTTTACTCCTCTCGGACAGTAAACTGAATATCTTTGGCTTGTGGACAAAACGAGACATTTGAGGACGTAATTTTTTACCATTTCCTGACATTTCATGGACCAAACAACTAAATCACTTAACTCAGAAAATAACTGAACAATTAATCAATGACGAATGCTCTAAAAACACTATATTAGGCTCAGCAGTTCCACCATGTTTTATACTGAGGTAATCAAAAAGCAACAGAGAGTAATGAAGTTACATTACTTTAATACTGTGATACTAGAATTACATTACTGGCCACATTTTTTACCAGGTAGTTAGTAACTGTATCAAAATACATTTTTAAAGTAACCCTCCCAATCCTCTTAATATTGTAATATTAACAACAGTGTTTTATGAAGCATAACCTAGAAAATGTAGGACAAAATCAAACATAACAGAATCAAACTGATGTTCAGTGAAATGAATTGTTCTCCACTGTTACTTCTTACACCAGGGAAACTTTTCACACTTCTTGAAAAGGAAGACTAAAGGACTATGACTTATCTGGGGGGAGGGGTGTATTATATATCAATGTTCCATTCCATTCAGGTGAAACAGAGTCAGAGCCTCTCCAGTCAGCCAACGGGCACAACAGCAGCACTCCGCTACACTAAGTGGAATGGGACCTTAATTTGCATCTGGTAATACCTGTGTTTACCCTCCTATTTCAGATCAATCCATCCATCCGATAAGTTGTCAAGATTTTTCACTCTGAACCAGAAACGTTGGCCTTCTGGTGTACAACAAGTATGTAGACAAGGCAGCTTGATGGCATCTTATACCACCACCTGAACACACAATGCCAGTGGAGTGAAGGATTACTCCAAACAGTAAATATTTATCCACAAACCCACAAAGCTGCAATTACCTCTCTGACAATGAGGCTGTTTGTGGAGTTTTCATTAAAGCTGTATGGGAGCCACAGCCACAATCTCCTGAGCCTAAAACACCCTGAGGCTGATGCTGTGTGTGTGTGTGTGTGTGGGTGTGTGTGTTTACACCTTGTTTGCAAGTTGTCTTTATCCACCTGCCCACCTTTACAAAGTCGAAATCTGAGTACCCTTTCAAGGTCCGATGCCACGTGCCCGGTGTGTCTGCTGGCCCAAATCATGACCCAACAGAAAGCAGGAGATGCCCCCTCTGTCCTCCATGACAGAGGGGACTATTCTGAAACCCTGATGTGTCAACAGTCCATGAACAGTACTGAGTCTCTACAGCTGATGAGTCCTCAAGATTTGTGGTTTCATTGAGCAATCTTTCCCACAAGCGGCTACAAGTTTGGTGCTAACAAAAGGAAAGAAAAATATGCAAAACCAAAACTGACTGCATGAAGGCGAGGTAATAAATAATGACCAGTTTCACCTGTGGATTAGTTATTTCTAACTTTGACTTAAACAGCACTAGAGCTGCAATGATTAATCAATTATTAAATTAATACTTACAAAAAAAATTTAAACGAAAAAAGTGCAAATTCTGTGATTTCAGCTTCTTAAATGTGATTTTTGGGGGGTTTCTTTACTCCTCTCAGACAGTAAACTGGATATCTTTGAGTTGTGAATAAAAAACACATTTGAGGATGTAATCAAGAACATAATCCACTGATTAATCGACTACGAAAATAATCATTAGTTGCGGCCCTAAACTGCACAGTATCTGTATGTTTATTTTGCCTTTGTTACCTTTGCTTCTTCACTGACGTCCCATGTGAAAGAGACAGCGTTGTAGGCAATTTCCTCCACGTTCCCGATCGTGCTGAAGCTCTCTTTGTAGTCGGCTACATGCAAAGTGAAGATCAGAGGAAACTGTTTCAGTTGGTGTTAGACAAACACTTGTTCTGGAGAAAAATGGCCCCTCATAGACTCATATATTGTTATATTGTATAGTAGCTGGTCAATTTGGAACTAGTTTAAACTACTTGATAAAGTTTTTGGAAGTTTTGTTCAGTGGTTTCAAATGGATGTAGGTCAAAATTCTGGACCTTGATTAGCCACGGGGGATCATTCTGGTATCCTCCTCACATCAGGGCCCAGTACACTCAGACCCCTCTTTCCATACACATGCACTGGTTTGGCTTTACTTGTTGTGACTCAGTGCCTCAGCCCAGCACAGCAGGGGTTTGCATCTCAGTTACAACAGGGGTAAACCACCTGAAGGTGTGTCTCCAACTGATGATACACATGTCTTTAAACTGAGTCACACTAATGAAGAATGGTAGCTAAATAAGTTTAATTTCCTCTAAATGCTTCACAATAAAAGTCCCCTGTTATTTTGTTATTTAAGAGCTTTACTGAAGCAGCAATATCAAGAAATGTTGGGTTTTCATCAGTAGTTACTTAACATGACTCCACTTTTTACACCAAAATTGGCGCATATATTACGGCTAAATGATTTTGAAAAAATATCTAACTGTGATTGTTTTGACTGATATTGGAATTGCGATATGATTTGCAATGTTGGGGGTAATGATCATTTTGACATCGAAAACCATGTTTTTTCAGGAATCTGTACTAAATGAAGATTTTGTTTTTTAAGTCTGTAGACTGATTTGTAGGACAGGAGAGCTCTGCCTCACAGCATTCATTCATTTAAAAGTTTTCTGACACATTTTGCCATTAAGAAATATTGCAGAAAGACACTTTTTAAACACAGGTAAAGATGCTAAAAACAAGTGATTGACCCTTTCCCCACTGCCCGGAGACCAGCTTGACCTTTCCTTTTTTTTGTGATGTGCACTGGAAAGCCGACACTGAACTCGTGTGTGCAGGAGGGCAGAGAGAAAGATGATTTTAAAAGTGTGTATTCAGCTTCCAGCAATTTTGTGGCTTAAAATGAATCCCTTTGTGGTTTGTAGTTTAGTATCTTTCCTCTGTCATTTGATGTTCGCTGGCAGCTGACAGGAGCCGTGTTAAGTTACTGCCAATAAAACCTGACATTTCCTTATTTTGCTGCTTCATAATGAAAGATTCGCTTTAGATGACGGTAATTGGGTACTTTAATGATAAATATTTTAAAGGAAGTAAAATGTTTACACACCATTTAGTTGCTTGACTAAAGACAACCACTTCATCAGTGAATACAGACCTTCAAGCAGGTGCAAACTTGCTGTTCTGGGCTGATGCACCGAGTCAAACCAAGCAGCACTTGTAGATGAAAAAGGGGCAAAAGAGGCAATGAGCCTTCACTGCCTCCACCAAAACGGGCTGAAAATAGCGTGTCCACCAGGTGTTGTGTTGAAATATCTGCCAATCGGACCTGGAGACTTTTTTTTTTTTTTAGGTTTATCTTACATACAGTATCTTGATGATGAAATCAAGTTCTTCATGAGTAAAAAAATACTATAAAGCTGTTGTTACCTAATAAAACATTCAACATCTGCCCAGTAAGCCAGATCCCCCCGCCCCCTGCCAACATCAGGTTAGAGATTTTACCATGGCACTACTGGCATGGACTTGCCACAGACAAAAACCAGTGTCTGACATCTCTGCTTCATTCCACTGAGTTTTCAACCGCAGGCTGAGGCCTGTCTCTTGCTGATCGTACAGGATATGGCCTCGGTCCAGGGCCCCACCTATTTCTCATCTTAACGTCTATGCAACCCCATTGGCTGCCTCCTCACAGGGCTCCTGTGGGAATCGAGGATTGACAGTTATTCAAATCGTGTCGGGTTTCGCCCCGGGGTATGCGACGGGATTCTCCTGGAGGCTTCTGCAGGTTCGCCACCTGCTTACTCTCCTTTTACTTTGTGTTTTTGTGGAGCTTAGGTGTCAAAATATCAACATCAAAGTGTGATATTCAATACAGAAGCGTGCATGTGGGGGGTCATTTTTGTATCTGGGCCTGTTCCACATCTGTTCTACTTAAAGACCCCATCAGGCCCTGAATGTAGTGGACCAGCCTGTCGGTGAGAAGATAACAATAAACATCATACCAATATCCAGGACTCTCTGTTTGGCAGTGTGCTGGCGGGAGTGCCAGTATTTCCAATTTTTCAGCTGCTCGTCTCTGCACTTGTCTTCCTCAAATACGACCATGATAACACTCTGTAGAAGTAAAGATAAACCAGACATATTACAGCAGAATCAGGCCTTAACAGAATCAAGATTAATCAAAAACAAACAGTACATATCTGAATGTAACAAGTCTCTCCACTAGCACACAATAAGCTACAAGAAAAACCCTCAATATCTTCCTCTACACCTCCTCCCCATGTACTATCTCCCCTCCCTCACCTGTACAATACTGTCCCGCTGCAGCTCAGAGCCTCCCATGGTGCATTGCTCACTACTGGATGGGCTCCCATCAGGCCTGTGTGACGGCGGCAGTCCACTCACCCGCACTTTGCCTCTGGGCTGCCGTAGGGGCGATGCGAGAGCGGTCTTCGACAGCGTCAGAGTGTAGAACTGGCCCCGGTTCAGGTAGGCCATGGGTCCTTCTCCGTGCCGCGGCCGCAGAGACATGCTGGCCTCCAGACAGTACTGGAAACTGTCACTGGGACAACATACAGTTAGCACGTGTGGAGCAAACATCACCAAGAGACAGTATCTCCTTTGAGACAAGAATGAAGTAAAATGTGCACAGATGGTGTCAACATTTTAATACAAAAGAAAACAAACTTAGAATCAAATTTTAAATTTTAATCCATTAGTTTTTTTTTGTGCTTATGGCTCTGAACTAGAGCCTGACCAACACTGGATTTTTTGGGCTCATGCTGATACTAATATTAGGGAGTAAAAAAATATTCTGGTATAAAATCCAAAATGACATCAGGGCAATGAAACAGTAAACTTTGACTGGTATTTTTAATGATTATAAATTTTAAAAGAATGAAGAAGGGAATGTAATAACTGTAAGACGCAAATAGAAATTTACAGCCCAAAAGAGCCAAGAAACCAAGTGTGCAAAGTAAACTTTATGATCAAAGGAAGTGTAGATAGAGGTTAGAATTTTATTTTATTATTTGTTTTTTCTTCTCCTTTTGTCGTGTTATTTTAATAAGTGATTTGAATTTTGTTTAAATTAACTGACACACCAATGTTCTTATTTTGGGTCTTATCCCGAGTATATGGCAATATGTACTATTTATTTGTACTTATTTACTTATTTTTGGTTATTTCACAACAATATGTGAATGGAAAGCAGTGTACAGAAGGATTATAGGATATCATCCAGTTGAATAGATGAGCTATGTAAATTCAAATTCTGTCATGGCTCTTTCATAGGAATGGTTATCTCCAAAATGAATGAAAAAACAAACTGTGAAAAACCTGGTCACAAAAAAATTATAAATTAATTATGATTAAAGAAAAACGCAAATCACACAACTTGAATTGAGAAAAGGGCTTAAACATACATAAAATGTTGCCTATAAAACTAAAAAAAACATTTAAGAGAAGGAATACTGTACAACATACACACTGATGCTTATACAGACTGATATAGTTGTGCTAAACAAATATCAGCCATCCAATAATATTGACTGCCCCATATATCTCATTTCTCATTTCTAAGCAAATTGATTTTTTCAGTTTATCAAAGGTACTCCAATGTGATGCCAGCACAGCTTTAACTGATAAGTCTGGTGATATTCTGTTTTTTTCATGTTGTCAATATATCCCACGAAAAGATCAAGACCAGCAATGAATTGTTGCCATTAACAAAGTACTGTGTGTGTGCATCAAAAGTGTGATAAATCTTCTTTCTCTGTGTTCTCTTGTTGCCCAGAAACTATTAAAACACATGAATGAGCCACACCATTTCTCTGGGTGACACATTTCTTCATTACTACGAACACAAACACACTGTATTTCATTTTAAAGGTCAGGTGGACTATTCTGAAGGAAGACTGTTTATATTTGATCTCAACAATCAACCAAATCCTCCTTCAGTGCTCCTTCAGAGGCACCCTACCCTCTCCTTCCCCTCGTCCTGTGCGCAGGCACAAACGCGCCCTGTGGCTGATCGGCTGGAGTAGTGTTGTGTAGCTCAGTACGAGACACTTTTTGTCTCCCATTTACAGAGCCAGGGTTGTGTAGAAACATCTGACATTTTGTGTATGTGTATTAATCTACAAAGAAATAGTCCCCAAACAAACACTATTTTCTTCTTATATAATCACCAGCTTTTGAGCATGACTATTTAAAGGTCCACTGCGTAAGATTTACAGGGATTTATTGGCAAATTGTCAGAAATTAAATATGATATTCATAAGTATGTTTTCATTAGTGAATAAACACCTGAAAATAAGAAAAGTAATCTGTGAAAATTATTATTACCAACACGCTAATTCAATTTTTTTGTGAAAGTGTTTTCTTTACGGATTTAAATATATATATATATATATATATATATGAAATATGTCATTCATGAAATGTGTTGGTTTGCTTTTATTTTTTTTAATTTCTAAACTTGCTCTGTACCAGAAAACACCTATGTTCCAGACAGGAATTCACAGCTTCAAACAAAAATGTGTTAAGAGTCAACAATTCCTATTGATAACATTGATATAAAAATGTGCTTTCAAAATCATCTTTGTTTTAAGATTTTCTGAAAATGTCAATGATTTAATCAGGCATAAAAAGGGTTAGCTATACCCTAAGCTGCCCTGACGCACTTCCTGGTTTTTTAAAAAAAGGCAGGAATACTGCTCAAACACTGGTAAACTTTCTATTTTTCAACAAATTCATTAAATAATATTCCTGTCAGATGTGTCTCAACCATAACATGTCATCTCTGTAGCCCTTCTAAATCAAACCTAAATAACAATTATGGTTTAGAAGTGTGTATTTTGATCAGCATTCAAAGGACTCTCTGGAACTTTAAAAAATAAAATGGCTGCTCACTACGACTATACTATGAAATGATGTGTCAGATTTTTCATCCTGGGGTTTAATAAAAGTTTGAATCATCAGGAGTTTGGCCTGTTACATGGTTTACTAGCTGAGGGTTTGGTCTTTTGGTAGAAATCAAAACCAAACTCTCAAGAATGAGGGATATATAAATAAAGAATATCGGCTGGTATAACAATATTAGAATTTTTGTACTCGTATCAGTCCCAGAAATCTAATATTGGTCAGATTCTAATCAAAACATCATGAGTGCACACACCGTGAATCTCTTTGATTTGTAGAATCTGTATGAATTTGAACTTACACTGGCAGATTGTAGTGGAATTCATCAGCTGCTGAGGAGGGACTTCTGTGGTACATCTGTCAAAGAAGAACATAAAGAAGAATATACTGTGTGTTTTAGGAGGAGAAATGGAGGACACTGCCACTAATGGAGCAACAAAATCCTACAAATGTGATCCTGGTTTACAAAGCAAGAGATAACCACCACCTCAGCCCCCCTGTACAACAAGTCTCACCTCTCCTTCTGCAGGGTCCTCATACACACTGTCTGGAGTGCTTCTCTGATCATCCTTTAAGTACCCTGCGAGGGGCAAATCATAGTGGCTCTGCTGGTAAACCATCCTTATCTGCTCTCTGGGTTCTTCTTGGTAGGCTCCTCCGGAGCAGGACACTCCCACGGACGTCTGGCCTTCTGTCTTGACCAGAGCCAAAGGCACCCCACCTCCACCTTTACCGTCTCCTCCTCTGGTGTCTCCTGCAAGGCAGGTGGCTCCATACTTGGTGTTCTGATGTTCTGAGGTGGTGCTGTTGTTCAGAGAGAGGTTGACAGGCATGGATCTGAGAGCCTGAAGATGTTGATCTAACATCTCCAAGCTCCCACAGTTGTCAGACCCAACAGGAGAGAGGTCTGTGGGTTTAACCCCGCTGGACACACGTCTCCTCTCTCTGGGAACCTGACAGGGTTAAAGCAAATACAAAAAATAAGATCTGACACAAATCAGGCATATCATGTTAAAATCCGTTTATCATTACATAATTATTTTGGCTGTGATGTCACGTTTCCACACCTTGTAATAGTCGTACAGAAGTCCCAGAGCTGCTGCGCTGTCCTCGTCTCCATTGATGCTCATCATGGCCTTGGTGGCAGCAGTCAGCGGGTTCTCCAGGTAGGTCCTCCACGCCTCATCTTCGCTGCTGAACACTCTGCGAGACGGCACCGCCGGTTCGTTTGGTACCACCACCACCAGTCGTTTACTGGGAGGGCGACAGGACAATAGGAAGAGACAATAAGCCATGTTGTTGCAGCGAATCCAATCTGTCATTAACTGAAGCCACGTCTGCCAAGCCACCAAGTCTGCCCCAGGCTGTTTCTCACCACACTTCAATCGAGTTCCCCGCTCCATGTGGGGTGTGTTTATGTAAGTTCACTTCTTAGGATAACTGCTGGTATATCACATTTAATAAACAAAAACATGTACAGATTCACTTCTAAAAATGTCAAGTTGACATGATATTTTTTAAATGTGTCATTTTTGAGATATCATTCAAAGACACTGGCAGGAAGAGACACCACTGTTTTTGAAGGGCCCATATGGTAGTTTTATAATACAGTCAAGTCAAATCTTCAGCAATAATTATAGTACATTAAAAACAGCAACATTTAACTGCACCAAGGTTTTCATAATACAAAATTACTACAATATTAACATTATATTGATTTTTAGTAATTTCTTAATCTGTAGCATGGATTTGGGGACCTTTATCTGTAGTTCAGTTACTTGATAGAAACTGTTTCTTATTGAATAGATGTTAAAAGTCATAAACATAGAGGGAAAAAAATATTTTTTAATTAAATGAGAACGTTTCTGCTGCCTTGGCGCAAAAAAACCCAAAGAAATAAAAGACAATTCAAATATTTTAAGTATTTGTAAAAAATATGAATTAAATTAATAAAACTGACAGAGGTTATTACCTGTAATATGAATGGTTTGTCTTACCTGTCTAGATCCATGTTGCCTGTTCTTGCTTGAGAAACTGGACTTTCTAGTTAGTGCAGGTAAAGTTTGTGTGGGAGAGAAAACAAGGCGCGCAAGAGGCTGGCTCTATTTAACTTCTCAGTCAAAACAGCCAATGAAATCATCTGTAACCCTGCGCATTAAAATATGCTCGCAAGTCTGTGCTGTCGGATGAAATTTGAACCTACATTGGCTGGATAGAAAAGCTACATTTCTTGCACGGGCCAGGTGTCTATCCTGTTTGGCGAAGTGGGTAAATTAAGAGATGGGCACTGCAGCATGTGAAAAGGCAGGATAAACAAGGAAACGAAAGCTGCCCCTTTGATTGGTTAAATGTTTCCTCCAGGTTGCAGGGTCGGCTTCCCATTCGTTGGACGAGGGAGGGAGTTAAAATGTAGTTTTCTCTTTTTTACAGTAATGTAGAAGTTCTTCAGAGCAGTATTGTGCTATAGTGCCAACTGTTTTCTTACTTAAAAAATAAAGAATGACATCGTAAACTCTCCTCACAAAGTTGGCCCACGTTTAAGAGGACAGTAGTGGGCCTATTAGAGGGCATTTTGTTAGAATTGTTATTGAAGTGGCAGATTAATCAGAGATCCAGTTATTTTGACTGAAAATAAAGGAAAATGTGGTCACTTATATTAAGATCATTATAATGCACAGGGTCGTTAATATACAGTAAGCAAAGGTATAGCAGTTGGTGTAGCTGGAGTTAAATTTGGCCTCGTCTGTACCGTGACACCTTGTGGTAGCCATAATTTTGCACCACACAAACACAAAATGTTAATCATATTTGGAATCCACATAATATACGTCGTTGGCTGTGTGCGTTATTTTAGTATTTTTTAGAAGTATTTAGAGGTAAAAGACCACTTTACGTTTCTAAATTTTGTTACATTTTTCATCAGCTCTTTGTTGAGGCTTTATCAGTATGGTGCTTGAGTGGATGAAACGGATGCTGCCTTTATGTGTTGTCTGAAAATTTCCAACTCCACACCCTTAACTTTTTGTTAATGTCCTGAACTTTTTCGCTGCTTTATTGAACAATAGCATTACAAACAACAAGGCAAGTCACCCATGGTATTGAAAAACCTGGTGGTGCTGAGTTGGAGAAAACAGACATAAAACAAAAGAGATGCACAAAAAGAGCATGTACTAAGACAAAAATATGAAAATACATTTAAATACATAATTTATAAGTAATATATAATACAATAAATAAACATGAATTAAAAATATGAATCGGTCTGATCCTGAATGTATTAACCTTTAATTCAAATTGAAGATCTTTTTACTTATCCTTAGAAAACCGGAAATCCTCGGCCACGACCACTGACGACACTTGAAGGCAGCATAGATTTGGTCATGCGCATTAGCGCGCAGTGAGGACAAATCACTAGAAGCGGCGGAAGGTCCAGGGGACTAAACCTAACGTTTATTGAATTTGATTTTCGTGGCTATCTTCAATAAGACATTTATTTCAAACTGGTAAGGTTTTTTATAAAATGTCTATTATGACTTTTAATTCCTAGTATCTATTTAGATTCCCATTTACTATATGTGTGCTTCCACACTATCCTACCGAGCTAGCTTAGCTAAGTTAGCGTCAGCCATAGCAACCGGCTAACAGAAGGCTTGTCTCTTAAGTCGTAGAGCTCGAAATTCATGTCTTACTGGGGCTATACATGCACTGAAAGACGTGAATTTTGTCTTACAAAGACGACCAGGTCCTTGTCTCTTTGACACTGTCGCTCGTAAAGCGAACGTTTGCTAGCTAAAGTTGGCTAACGTTAATGCTAACTCAACCCTTCCTTTCAGATCAGCTAAGGTTAGCTAGATAACCGGATGAGAGCAAGGTATGGCGGAGACTGACCTCACACCACCACAGAGCTCTTGGGTGGATGACATTTAAGTTACAGTGTAAAAGGTTGCCGAGGAGTGAAGTTAATCCATATTAGAGCAGCAGTAGTTACGGTAATGAGTTACTCTTTTCCATCAAAGACACTGTCTGAATTGATTATAGATTAATAAAATATTTGTCCCTCCCCGTCACAATCTGTTAAAAACAAAGTTTATAAAACCATAGCACTGACCTAGATTTTAGTATTCTGTGTATAATAACTTATCTGTAGTCCGATTTTCTTCGGGGAAATTTCCTAGTTAATTGCCTTATCCCTGTGACCTAAAAAGCGGCAATTAACCTAGTTCTAAAAGATGTCTCTCAGCTACTGATGTCTCGCAGATTTTGAAGCCCATTGATCTCATAAGACAGCTGTCAAATAGTTAATCATCAAGGTTGCTTCATCCGAAACTTCAACGAGTGTAGCTGCTTTATGTTCCCAATTTGTGCATCTCTTGGTCCTTCTGTAATTTGCATTTTCCTTTCCATCCCCTTCTCAGGGCAGATTCCGTTGTTTCCAAGCTAGGTCTTTCTCAGCTCATGGCTCATCACCTTTTTCGTGGTGTTGTGCTCATCAGATTCTTGTATAATTTCTTTAGGTCTAGCATCAGATATGGCCCGTGGGCACCAGAAGTTCCAGTCCCAGCAGAAGAATGCCAAAAAGCAGGCAGACATCAAGAAGAGCAAAGGCCATGACCAGAAGGCAGCAGCTAAGGCTGCTTTAGTATACACGTGCACGGTGTGTCGGGTATGTGCTTAGGCGGTATCATTTAACCTTAATGTAAGGATGGGGCTCAATCGATTGGGGGACAGGTTAAGGATCCCCTTGGAAAGGAGCCTTTCCGAACTAGTCCCTGTCTGTGCCATCTTTGGGAGAACATGGTAAAAGCCCTCAGAGAGTTGGTTGAGGAGACTCTGCCCAAATTTTCTATTTTTCCTGAAAATGTCCGACAGTCACATCCTCTTGAGTGATTGTCCACATGCAAGTTGCAGGGATGAAAATGGGCAGAACTCTCAAACGCATTGTGAACTCTACTTTCTCCATTCCTTTTTTATTATTATTCATACCTCCACCACTGTCTGCGTTTGCTGCTGCATTGCACTGATCGTCTCTGTGTTGGCAGCGATGAAGTTCTGTAAGAGCTGTTGAAGATATGAGCTGACATGCAAACACTTGTTTTACATCCTTATGTTACTTGTAAATGCAATATTTTATGTGCTTCAGCCTGTAAAGTAATCTCTCTTGTCCCAGTGATTCCATCATAGCTGCTCACCTATGAGGGTAGCTACTCAGAGAGAGTATGAACATGTTGGCATTTATAATGTGGTCAATGCATGTTTTGACCCATCAAGTGACCTTGGTGTGAAAGACTAAATATCCACTTTTATGGTGCTGTTGATATACCTGGGCAAACTGATGTCATTTAAAGAGTGTATACTGTAAATAGGCAGGACTCTGCTGGATGCCTAGTATATTAATACCATTTTATGAGTGTTTTTCATATACTGTTTGTTTTAATGTATATTTTCTAATGCTTCACGTTTTTTCTTTCCCAAACTTTCTCAGACACAAATGCCCGACCCGAAGACCTTTAAGCAGCACTTTGAAAGCAAGCATCCAAAGTCCCCGATGCCCCCGGAGTTGGTCGATGTAGAGGCATAACAGATTCACCATTATTTCAGTAAGACAGTTGGGGCTAATTCAGGGCAGGCTCCTACATTTTGCAATGTTTCAGATAAAATATCTTCAGTACAATTTTTCCTCATGCTGCTCAATTTGGTAATTGATATGTGGGTGGTAAATGCAGGACTAGTACTCGCCTCCCTGCCTGCTCATGATGTTTTTTTTTTTTGTCCAGATTAGATGTTTATGCAAAACTATCCTCACTTGCCAGAATTTGACCTGGGACCAGTACTGAAGGTAGACACACAGCAGACAGCTCCCCTGTCTTGGCTCATGCTTTAAAAATTACATGTTCCTTTGACTGTATGCAATATTTCTATCTGATCATTTCAAAATGTTATGCTCACAAGCCCAGCTTGTCCGTGGGCTCTACCACCATTACACCATCTCAGGGCTCCCACTGTTTCTTTGAATTTAGGAGAAAATAAGAATTGGCACTGGCTCAGTTGAACAAAGTTGTAATACTAACATGATTGGAAGTCATCTGCATCCAAATCCAATGTACTCTGAAACCCATTATGGATTTTTGACTGAAACTAACTTATGATGTGCCAGCGTTGGGGTCATAATTATAGTTTATTCAGAATAACTTGCTTGGAAAGACACTCATTCAAAACCACTAGTGTGTTCTTTTAAGCAGATTCAGAATTACTACCAATCTGCACTGATTTTCTTTCCTTTCCTAGATAATTTAAAAAAATTCAAGACATCTGTAGTTTTTGTTGATATGAAGAATATATGAAACACATTGTGCTACACGGGTACTGAAATTGTGCATTGCGTTTTCCTCTCAGATTTTCATGAAAGCATCTAGTTCATGTCCACTGTGTAACTTTCTCATGTGAGTGTTTTCAAAGTTGACCAGAGAGGGCACTGCAAGTCTACTCATAGCAAACCGTGTTCATGACACAGTTTCTTCAGCTCCTGATCGCATCAAACATTCATGTTATCTCTCACCCTGTTAAAAGTGGTCTGTCGAGTGAATAAGGGTGAAGATAGAAAAAGGTGTGAGCTGGATGTTGTGCTCCCAGTTTGTCATTTTAAAAAGACGTATGTGCGTGGCATAATTGTGTGCACCACTGTAGTATTTGATAAAGATTTAGTTAATCACTATTGTATTTTGCAGTGGAACCTGTCTCACAGTCATCTCAATGGCATATGTGAAAACAATCCTAGGTGCAGTCTCCCGCTCTTTTAGTGTTATCCTGTCATGATGGTGAAAGATGGTGAAAAGTATTTTGACTCTGATCCTGCATTAAAAGTCTGAAGTACATTATACACTGTAAGTTAGCTTTGGTTCTTATTTTTTATATTAGTTTCTTTGCATAGCATGCTAACAGACAGATAATTAATTTATAGAAATGAACTATTTTCAATACATTCTGACCTACTGGTCATTAACCACTGACATTGTATCACTGTGCTAAAGTCTGGATGACAACCAGCCATGTTTTTACTTTTGTAATAATCATATCTTTGTCCACGCAATGTTATGTATAGCCTTTTAATAAAGGTGTTACTTTTATATGAACCATTATTAAGCTGTGTGTTTTTTATCTTTCCAAGAGCTTCCACCTGCTATGTTGTTTGTTGGTTTAATGCTAATTCAGACCTCACCTGGTTATGTACTCTTTGTATTGTTAGACCATTCTAATCACTAGCCTATTACAGTGAACACTCACTCAAATTAATCACTATAATAAATCACACTTCCTCATCTACCTCTGCTCTACCAGTCCTCTGTTAGTGCTCTAGACCCCATAAATTTAATCGCAATAATCTGAGATTTATTAGCTTGTCAGGTTACACCCAGGTGAGAGGAAAGGACCCCTATTAGCATTTGCTTGTCCACACAGTTTATGATCAAACCAATTCTATATTTAAGAGTGAGAAATGTAACATGAAGTTTAAAGAACTGACTAATAATGTTGGGTCTTTATTAGTCACTCTCTTGATTTATTAATGACCTCATCTTGTTGGTTGCTTTAGAAAACTTGTCGAGTTGTGTAATCAACAAGCAATGTATAGTAGTCATGTTCATCTAAAACTGATTGTTGCAGGTGCTGGACCAATAGAAAATATTAAAAAAAAAGGTCCTTCAGACTAGAAGAAGAGCAGCACCTCGAAACGTCACTTGTGCACTTAAGGAAGCCACAGTGTGCAGACATTTTTCATATTTTCATTGTATGTAAATACACACTGTATGCAAGCACATACACAAATACCCACACACTAAAGTATAAAGTATAAAAGAACAAATAGTAATTTATATGCACAGCAATGCTAAATAAGTTTTTATATACATGTGCATATGTGTGTTCTGTACTACAACTGACAGTTCATGTGACACAGGTGTCTATACTTGTACACAGATATCCTAATCAAGGTTACTTATATACATACAGCATACAGTATATATTCTCCCTTCTACATAATAATAGCTTTATTTGTATGGCACCTTTTGAACATAGAAAGTGCTTTACAATAAAAACAAATGGCAAATAAAAATTTGATAAAAATTTTTATTTAGCCGAGGGGCCTGAACAGCAAAGGCCCGGGTACCTTTCGTCAAGGTTTTGGAACCCTCAGTTGGGCCTCAATGGAGGCTCTCAGGCAATGATCAGGCTTATAGGGAGTCAGTAGATCAAATATGTAGGCAGGAGTCTGACCATTCGAGGCTTTTAAAAACAAGCAGTAAAATCTAGGGCTGCACAATTAAATCACAATATTATCGAAATGGCAATACCAGAACCAGAGCCAAATGCAATGGGTGAGAGCATAACAGCATTATAATGACGTACTGTAGTGCTGCGTAACCCCCCTGCCTAAAGATCTTGTTCTTCAGATGAAAGGAAACGTTTGTTTGGTAAAGACCCCATTAAATATTACATCATCATGATTTGAATAGTTTTATTTAGTTTTATACTTTGATCTTTTTTTTTTTTTTTTTTTTTTTTTTTTTTTAAGCAAAAATGAAAATTGTGATGCAAAAAAAAATCATTTCCAGTCCATTATCGCAGTGGCAATTTCAGTCAAAATAACCGCAATAAGATTCTTTTTTTTACCATATTGTGTGGCCAAAGTGAAATCTTAAAATGTATTCTAAAACTCACAGGTGACCAGTGAAGGGCAACAAGGACTGGTGTAATGTGGTTGCTTCTCTCATGTTAAAAGCCAGGCACCAGCATTTTGTACCAACTGCAGTATTTGGATGTTTTGCTAAAGTGCGTTGCAATCTACATATGCATACTTACATGATATGTTGACTCAGTACGACTTTAATGGAGCCCCTTCACTTACCTTTTTTTGTTTTATTGTCAAGTGTGAATGTGCATAATTATTAATGTCGGCGTGCATTTGCATTTAAAAAACATGAGGAATATCTGGACAAACAATTAATAAACCTAAAAACAAGCGTAAAACTAGAGGTATAAAAAATATTGATACACTTGAGTATCTTGATATTATGTTTTGTTATACTGTATCGATTCTCAAAACACTGGATCGTTATATCGTGATACACAGCAGTGGTTCCTTTTCTGTTGTGTTTAAAACCCTGACCACTAGATAGCACTGTTGTTATCTGTCTTCACTGTTCTTATTGCATAAAAAAGTAAACTAAGAGTTTATGCGTATGGTGTTGTGTTCATTGTACTATTACAATTTTCCCAAAATTAGATTTGGAAAATAATGTATCTCAATATATAACAATATATTGAATGGTAACCCCTGTATCATGATACATATCATATCGTCAGATTCTTCTCAGTACACAGCCCTACATAAAACATCATATTATGCCAATCAATTTCACTTGAGGTCATCCAAAAGTAATGGAAAGTAATCAAGCTACATTTCTGTAATATTGTCTTGCTTGGATTAGGTTACTGACTACATTTTTTAGCAGGTAATTCTACATTTTTTAAGTAACCCTCCCAACCCTGGTGTAACTACAGCATTCTAAAATAATATATATATAAAGACTGCAGTTTTATCAGGGCCAAGATATATTCTAATAGCGTGATAGGTGGCAGTGTGGTGACCCTACAAATTATGTGTGATAAGAGATAAGACATATATATTTTAAAAACCCTCTGTCATACTGGACACAAAAGGATCGTATTTACTTTCAATGGCTGCTAATTTGTCACAGACACACCTAAATGCAAGTCGGAATCCTGGATATGCAAAGCTCTACAGCTATTACTGCAAAGGCATGTACTAAAATAACAAAGTGGTACCATTCTCATGACAAGGATTAATGTTAGTGCCACCTGTAGTACATTCCTAATCCAGGTAAAGTGAGTCACGATCAAGACAAAGGACAACATAGCAAAAGAAAGCACTGGAATAAATGTGGTGTAGTCTCAAAGCCCAAGCTGAGATCACCCTGGTGCCCCTTTAAAGGGACAGTTCACCCCAAAATCAAAAATGCATATTTCTCCTCTTACCTGTAGAGTCATTTGTCCATCTAGATTATTTTGGTGTTAGTTACTGAGTTTTGGAGATACCAGCCATAAAGATGTCTGTCTATTCTCTCCAATACAATGGGACTAGATGGCACTTGGCTTGTGGTGACTAAAATGCCAAAAACAACAAACTCAACAGCAATGTCTCTTTTCAGAAATCATGGCCCAGCCATTCAAGATAATCCGCAGACCTTGTTTCATGTAGCAACTAGTCTGACTCACCAGATGTACACTGCAGGTGTAGTCTGCCAGTGGTCGCTTGTTTTAAGTGGTTTTGTGGCATCCACCATCTAATTTTTCAAAATACCTGGAGAACAACAAAAACAACCTCTGAACTGCAACCTACACGCTGAGAATGACAAATTAGCACCTGGGACGGTAATGGTACAAATGTTAACAAGCTTACAGCTGTTACTTTTTCTTTTGCAGTGATGCTGTCATTGTAATGCCAGAGCTCCCTTCCTGACATATTCAACCCAAACAAGCTTCCCGGCTACACTATTTAGAGCAGCACCATCGCTGCATCCTGGGCTTAGCACCGCCTAAGGTGTTTGTGATTGGTTTAAAGAAATGCAATTGAAGAGTAGATTTTGACCAGTCCTCATTTTCAGACTTTCAGACCTTAAAAGGACTGTTTGAAGGTTTAAACTTGGTTTTAAGGTTTATGTTAGGGTTGAAGTCAGGGTAAGGGTTAAGGGCATTTAGTTGTGATGGGTGGGGTTAGGGAAGGGGGGTGGGAAGTAACTAACTACAAATACTTACTGTACATAAGTAGTTTTACAGGTATCTGTTTATTTGGCTTTTTTTCCTGACAACTTTTTACTTGTAGTCTCTACATTTAAACACAAATATCGGTTCTTTCTACTTACATTTTAAAAACAGCTTGTGACTTTAGTTTTAGTGTATTTGAGGGGAATTAGTGATTATCTTTTGCATGCCACTCTCCCAACATCCAGACTGATTTCAGCCTAAATGGATTAGACAATAACACAGAGAAGACAATTGTGTGTAGCCATTAGTGCATATCAAACATGACATACTATGCAACAAGAAAACAAGACATAAAAGACGTATCAAGACAAAAACTATGTCAAAGTCATAGCAAGACAAAAAAAGATATAACA
>JAJHUR010140321.1:325719-374539 GCA_027495735.1 Lutjanus campechanus | reverse complement strand
GTTTTCATTTACTTGAGTAATCAAGTTTAATCAGTACTTCTACTTTCACCAGTCTTTTTTTCACATAACTATCTGTATTTATACACACACACTCACTCATGTACAATGGCGGACGTCCTTTTTGAATATTATACTCACGCCATGCCATTCAGGCATGGTCCTCTGCAGCGGGAGAAGTTAAAAAAGCTGCTGACTTGAACTTGTTACTTGTAAACTGTTTTGCTGTATGGAAGTGCATTTTGATATAAGGCTATCACTTTATGAATTTGTGTATCATTAAATTTAGAACTATGGTGGGAGGGGAGGGGAGGATACAGGTCACCACAGGGGTGGGGTGTTTGATCTTGCATGGTCACAGTGGGGTAGAAACATTAATAATATGTCTGCTGATGAAAGTTTGTTTCTTCTACCTCTGCTGAAATAATACAAATAATTGATAACAAAAAACTATCCGTATTTCTACTTGAATAAAGAATGTGTGTACTTCTGCCACATTTGGGTTCAGGTAAGCATTATGTCAATGAGAGTGCATACAAGGAAGTATAAGAATGTATAAGGATGTGTGTGTTCACGTTCTCAAGATGTGGTTGACTGAGTAAGAACTCACCTAACCGGTTGTGTCTTTATAACACGCCCTTTTTTTTCTTTGACTCACCTGGTTTGGTAGACTACTACACCCTTCCTGGACGACACTTTGACAATTGAGAGGAGACGTTTATTTTTTAGCACTGGTGCCTGTGCACTTCTACAGCCAATACTATCTCATCTGCCCTTAAATAGGTTACAAGCTTGAAATCTTGGCCTGAAGGGAAAACATGTGACAAGGCAAAAATAGCTTCACTCTCTCCCTTTGGAAACCTACCAGAATGCAGAAATAGTAGTTTCTATTAGGCAAGATATACTGAAACACTGTGTCCTGTGTTCTAGTTTGTGATGCCCTCAGCATCTCAGCAAATACTCCTAAAACCAGACACGATTTCACAACTGTGTGGAAAATGTCAATAAGCCTATTTCATTTTGTTATATCCCTCTGGTAGCTCCATACAGCCATAATCTCTATCACAACACCCATATCATGGGTGCCATTCAAAAGCTAAGGAATACCTTTTGGTGTTAGTCACTATGCAGTATGTTTTGTCTCTACCTCGGTTCTGATACAATAGTGTGATCTAAAGTTAAATTACAGTACCATTACTTACAAGTGAACTTGTAAGTAATGGCATGGTATTTCCACATCAGAGTTACTGTGGTGTTTTAAGCTGAGTTTATCATAGATCTGCATTGAATTTAATCAGAAGTGTCTATAATGCATTCAGGGTTGTAAATTAATGTGTGACAAATATCAAAGTTGTAATGTAATCCTCTTTAAAATACATCAAAATGTGTGTACATTGGCCGGCCTACATTATTTGCAATTATTTGTAACCTTTTGCCTCCAAAGGATAGGGAGAAGGGAGAAACTACTACCCCCACAATGCCTCGTGTTTGGTTGCCTTGGTAACGTTGACGTCAGTCGCCCCTTCTGTGGCCGTGCCTCGCACTGGTGTGATTGGAGGGAAACCCCGTGGATTACATTCAGACTGACTTGCAGAGAGAATCAGCTGTAGCGGCACACCGACATCACTGCTATCTGACAGTAGCCCACTCAGGTATGAAACGACTTTAAGATTTTAAAACTTCACTTTGACGTTTGCATAATTGATCGTTAGGTCTTCCGACTTTTCGTAAGATATAATTATTGTGGAAGTGCTTTGTCTCCAATTGACTATGGCTCTGCATCTAGCGGCGACAATCGTCAGCCCAAGAACAATGGTTAGCTTAGCTACAGTTAGGGATGTGTCTAATAGCTGGTTTCAAAATGGAGCTTCAGACGAGGAAGGCGTGTCAGGTCGAAGCTCTGATATTTGTGCCTTTGTCTACAAACGTTATACATGTTAATTTCACTAATTTGTCAGACTATGGGTTAAATGTGCCTGTGGTTTTTTAACAAATACCGCGAGAAAGCATGTCCGTAATTTATGAGATATTATGTCAATGTCTTTCAGTGTCTCAGACACGGTAATATTATAATATGAATTTGCTGACAGTACTACCAAGGTACAGTAACTACTATAGTGTATGAGTTTTAATTGCTGTTTACACATATCAAGTATATAATGTTATTTGTCAAAACTAATAAGACCAGGCACAGCATGATTCTTGTCACATAAGACGCGCAGCAAAACTAGGAAGAGAGATAAAAAGACAACGGCTCACACTAAAGTGGTGTCGTCGGGCTGACCAACCAAGCTCATAATGTTTCATTTCGAGGTTCTGAAATACATTTGAAGGTATATGTAGACTTCACATTATCAGTGTGTCAGGCTAAGTTTACATATTTAATGGTTATAACCCCCTGCCCATTTATAAGAGCTGCCTAGCTTGGAATGCCGCTGTTTCAGGAAATAGTCGCTGCCATACTGGAAGCGGGTCACGAGGCCCCAGCGGTAAATGGCTTCATAACGGAATATTACAGTAATGGTAGTGGGTGCTTTTCATTCACTGAATGGTGTGTTTTTGGTCAGAATTGTGCCTGTAAATTTAATGGAGCGCTATTTGGTCCGTGGCGACCAAATGTAATACCATTATTCACAGTTAACCACTTCAGTATCGCAGCTCAGTTTCCGCCTGTTGGGCGAGCCACAGGTACAGGGATGGGTGTGGTGTGTGTGTGGTTGGTGTGTGTGTGTGTGTGTACGTACGTATGTGTACGTACGTGTACGTACGTGTGTACTTGGGCACGTCTGCGTTTGCCGTGGATGCTTGCCAGCAATAGACCTACCAGAACAAGTTTCTCTTGCATTTATGTGCATCATGACTGTATCAGGCTTTCTTAAGGTGAATAGTGTGTAATATTCACACGAATCAAATGGCAAATTTTCTTAAATTTTTTTTTTTTTTTTTTTTTTTTTTTTTTTTTCTTCTTTACCGTGCTGTGCGATATGGTTTTAATAATATCACGATATTCTTAGGCAGCATAGGACAGTCTTTTAGAATTAGGGCTGGGCGACATAGACAAAACAAATAGCAAAATATTTTTGACCAAATATACTGCAATATTACTATTGCAGCTATAGTGTATATCATATTGTGTAGGGCTGCAACGATTAATCACTTTGAGTGATTTTCTATTCTGATTTCAGCTTCTTAAATGTGAATAAATTTTTGTTTCTTTACTCCTAAATGACAGTAAACTAGATATCTTTGGGTTGTGAGTAAAGCAAGACATTTGAGGACATCATCTTGGGCTTTGGGAAACACTGATGGCCACTTTTCACCCTTTTCTGACATTTTAAAACAAACAACTATTAACTGATTAATTGAAAAAAAAAATGCAATTAATCAACTATGAAAATAATAAAAATGTATTGAATAAACTGAAACTTTAAATGGGGCAGGCGGAGGGATGAGAAAATTATTAATGATTAATTGATTCTTAGTCATGCCTACAATACTTTTGACAATAATACAACAAACTTATTTTATCACCCTAGCCACTTTCACTATTTGGAGAGCATAACATGTTGTCAGTCGCAACCTATATGAATTGTTATCATTATCAACTGATATGAAAGTTCACTATTGTGATAGGTTTTTCAGCTATATCACCCAGGCCTAGCAGATATGAATATGGGTGCTTTCACAAAATACTAATACAATAAGATTTTTGATAACTAATAATGAGTGATGTGGATACAATGACTAATAATACAACAGCTAGAACAGTCTATCTAGTCTCATATCACAATATCAATATAATATTGATATATTACCTAGCCCTACTTTATTGTGGCATATTTATCTACAGATTAAAACACATACATATACTGGTTTATCCATGAGTTACACGTTACAGTTCCTGCAAATTGACATAATCTGTTTGCATTGTGTTTTTTAGAATTGAGTAAAAGTGAAACTAAGGCAGTCTGGGAGTTGGTGTGAGTGTCTTTGGAGTGGAGTAATGTTACAAATAAAAATAAAGGCTTCTTAATGGGTGTGTTTTCTTTCAATGTGTAATACACATTTGTCACTTTTCACAGCATGTGTTTACTGCATTGCATTCTAACATGTTTGTCTACTTGACAAACATGCAACTACTTGTATCTTTCTCACAAAGTACCACAAATGCATGCTGTACCAAACTTGATGTGTAAAAAAAAAAAGACAAAAACAAATCCCATTGGAGAGAATTTCAGTCATTTTGTTTATTTATTCAGTTTATTTGGTTGCTAGACTCTATATAGAGTGTGAACTGTGTCAGAATTTGCTTTCTTTTCTGTATCTCAGGACAGGTTTTGACACTGCACACTACATGCACTCTGGAATGGAAAAAAGAGATTGATTCTGTGGAAGCCTCCTGGCTATTTTGTATGGGTCCGATGGATGTGGGTTATTGATTAGTGATGAGAATGCCTCTGTATTGGTGTGTGTGTGTGTGTGTGTGTGTGTGTGTGTGTGTGTGTGTGTGTCAAGTTTACACATTAACAGCCTTTACATTATCTGCTGGTATCTTATGTTTCTCCTCTTACAAGCCTGTAGCACTCAACACTGCTAGTAACTTGCAGGTCTAATAATGTGTTGTAGTACAGTAAGAGTAGTATCACCACTGCTAATTCTTATTTTCTCAAATCACCTTATTTTCTCAATCAGGCATATATTTATTTTATTTTAATGCGTCTACATTTTTTTACTTCCCTGTCTAATTGCTCTATTACCTCCACTGCCTTTAGCTGCTGTGGTGTGCAACAGTGTGTGTTTAGGCATGGTCAGCATGCCTAAAAAGCAGCATTTATATCATGTGCCACAACGTCAGTTAACCTATTTACTGTAGTTAGTGTGGTGTGACAGTTTCTCTAGACTACGTAGAGATCCACATGCATTGATAAATTGAGTTGAGAGTCAATACAGATGCGCCAGCCACAGCTATTCATTTAAGTCCAGCCAGCTACTTTATTATTGTTTTTTGGTTCTAATATAATAGTTTTGATTAACAAGTAGTGATTCACTATGCATGTACATTTTATGACCACTATCCTCCAATCCAAAACAATGCGACCATGATCATGATGTTAGTCCCTGCCCCACATGTTGTATGTGGATGTGTGTGCATGCTTAGCTGAGAGGTTGTTTTCCTGAGTAGAGAGTGGAGAGTCATCTTAAGTATTAGACTAATATTAGAAAAATAATTGAGGACAAAACACTTGTAGAATTGCACTGATTGCACAGACAGTGGATATCCTCCTAAGAGAGCAGCAACTTTACGATTGTGCAGCAAGTATTTTCTAGGAATGCACTGATACCAGCATCAGGTATCGGTTTGATTCCATCCTCACATACTCATACTCGTACTCATAAAACTACTCCAATACCCCACACCTAATACCACGTCATGAAAAATAGCTGCTCGACAAGAAGAAGAGTTCAAGAAGTTTGCTAATGCTTACCCTCTTTTTTTGGTCACGCCATCATTATGAGCAAGAGAATCACTGTCCTCAACATCATCCACTAATGACCACAGCGACTTTGGCAACTGTCTGTAAAATTCCATGCAAGTCCATGTACAACTGAAACAACTTCACAGAGTGCACCTGTAGACCACAGCCAGCCGATGTCCAATAAGTCCTGGCAGGCGTAAACTAGTTGATTGCCTCGACTAATTAATCTAATTAATCTAATTCTCTTTGTGTACTCTTCTTTATTCTCCTATCAGTCTTCACCAAATCGGCCTGACAGCACAGTACACCCAACTTCACTCTTTGGGGTTCACAGCAGAGTAAACAAAACTGTACCACATGGTACCACACACACACACACACCCCCCCAAACAATGGCAGGTAGGAACTAATTGGCTCCTAGACAAGAGGGATATGAAGAAGAAACTTTAATACTCCACATGTAAATGTGTAATTAACATACTAGTTAAAGTTCTGTAAATGATAATGAAATAATTATCATATGTAACACCATTTGTAGCAGTAAACTTAATTCTGGAAGTACATAGTAATGTGTAATTATTATACTGTGACATATCGTGTACACAGTAAACTGCACAGCTTAATAACAAACACAGAAGTAGTAAAGTAATTTACTACAAATAACCCAAAAATGTAATATATTTTTTGGAATTGATCAGTTGCTCAAACTAATGTCAGGTGCCCAAAAACATCTTTTTAAAATAAAATATGATGTAGTGGAACTTCCTGCTGTAATATTTAAGAACAAGTAGGCCCGTATATTTTTACACATCACACACTTTATTCATGGCTTGCATGTTTGGTTAACCTGTCATTGAGTAATTTTCTCCTGCTTTGTCTGTAAAAAATATATGATGGTGTTATATTGTTGTTTTCTGGGGTCTGTACCAAACAAGCATGTTCCCTTATATCTGATTTGTAGGCTTGGGTACCTTTGTATGTATGTACAGTATGTATGTATGTATTCTTTAGCTCTAGTCTACACATTTCGTAATGGGTACTTGTGGTAAATAGTTACTGGTTCAAATAGAAGAAATTCCCTCTTGTCACTCACTTAATTAACCTTTATCTTTTCTCTGCTTTTCTTGATCCAGCGAGCAGTCATGACTGAGGCCCCTCCTAAGGAACTGGTGCAAAAGGCCAAACTGGCCGAGCAGGCTGAGCGCTATGACGACATGGCAGCTGCAATGAAGGCTGTGACAACAGAAGGCAGTGAGCTGTCAAACGAGGAGCGTAATCTGCTGTCAGTGGCATACAAGAATGTGGTCGGTGCCCGCCGGTCCTCATGGCGTGTGGTGTCCAGCATTGAGCAGAAGGCTGAGGGTTCCGAAAGGAAGCAGTCCTTGGCCAAAGAGTACCGGGAAACGATTGAGGAGGAGCTGGAAAAAATCTGCAGGGAAGTACTGGTAAGGAAAAAAAATGATCAGACAACATTGTTGGCTTCATCTGTTGAAGTAATGCCATTTTGCCATTAAGAGATAGGTTCCTGTAACATAAATGGATCTTACAGCTTTATTAAGACATGACAGGCATGTTGCAAGAAGCATGATATTAGATTTTTATGATTTTTTTCTTAAAAAGGTGTAACAAGATGTATTTCAATCTCAATTCTCTATGTATTTAACTTGGTGCTACTGTAGACTTGAAGTTAATTTAATTGCATTTGATTCATACTGTTGTTGAGCGGAAATGATACCTTCCCTGTCCATGAGCACGTTGGGGTCCACTGGGGTCTGTGTGATGAAAATCTTTCATCAGAGGGTGTATGCCTACGCTCTGTGCAGACATACGCATGCTGTCAATTTGTTGTGTCCACGCCCACTTGTCCATGCAGCCACTACAGACGTTGGTCTACTGCATGTGTGAAAGGCTAGTTTCAAGTGGACTCCAGAAAGTACTATAAACAAAATCAATAGGCGTCAATGGTGTCCACAGCTGTCCGTGTACCTGTACCATGTGCTTAATATGCAGAGAAAAAGTGACTTTGTCAGTTGTTCAGACATGAAACCAACATCTAAATTTATATTAAATTTACATTTAGCATGTCTGAAAGTGGATTGTTTCTTACACTAATTGTCCAGTGCTCTCTATACTGCACAGCAGAAGTGGACAAATGTTAACTATTCAGTCTAATCTGATGTCATGCAATATTGGATGAACATTTTACATATAAACTGTATTTAATAATCTTCTTCAGCAAGTGTGGTTGCTAGACGTTGGGCATGTCAAAATTTTAGTGCCTATTTTAGCAGTACAAGGATAAAGAAGCAAAGTCTCTTGACAAAATTTATAGAAAAGTTACCTCAGGGAAATTATTTCAGCCAATTATTTCCTCTCTGACATTCAGATTATGTAAAGAAAGTGCGGATGACTAAGGAGTGAGTCTAACTCCACAGTCATACCTCCCTTCAACAGTTCATGTTGTTGGGTCAATCATTTCTGTCAGCAAGACAGAGTGAACCTTGCAGAGAAGTGCCACGCCTTGACTGCTTCATTGCTATCCCTGGCTATCTCTCAGCACTCTAAATAAAGGTTTCCGGCTTTATCTGTCATCAGCAATGATCGGTAGCTTATCATGGCATTCTTCCTCACACAAGCCCCTGTAATATAATGTTCATACTTATGTTTATAGTATATTGTTTGGTTCTTCATTCATAGTTCATGAGTTAGCCTGATTTTTCAACAATATATGAGGTGGTAAGTGGTAAGTGTGTTAAGCCTGTTATAGAGGCGTAATGAAATGGCATGAACATCATTGCTTGATCAGCAGGTCAGGCTGCAATCCAAGATGGAAAGTAAAAATACACAGAAAGCATGAGCTCACACAATGCAGGACTTTATGTGCATCTGTACAGTCTAATGCAAACAAATACAACAGAGCTGCCATAACATCTCCACATGTTGAGCCTAACAACTTCAACACTCTGAATGAGGACTTATAGTAGTTGAAGAAAAAACACCTTTTTCGTGTTGTACCTGCAGTTTAACATTAAATTATACTATCTTAATTAAAGTTATTCTCAACTAATTTAGTAGCTACCACTAAAAACTGTAGTATTTTATGCACATCTGAAACCCTCTAGCCATCTGTAGGACCTCTGCTACTCTGTTCTTTCCTCAGCCTGTGCATTATCTGCCTGGTGACTCACCCGGTCCTAATCCTATAATGACAGAAGCTGAGCCACCAGCGTTCTGGCTCACTGACCTCCACTTTGGCCGAACAGCCATATGGGGACTGAAATAGAGAGGGATGACAGTAAGGAGGGCAGAGGAGGAGAGGTGTGGGACAGGGATAAGGTTGAGGTATACCTGAAGCGAACTAGTTCATGTGAGATGTCATCAACCATGTCTAAAGACGTTTTTATTCCTCTTCGGAATGGCCACACTCAAAAGCTGAATGAAGAGTCAGCCATTCAACACTATGAATCAAATGGGGATAACAGACACTTTGTCCTCTATGGTATACATGTTATTGCACGTGGTTGTACACACAAAAAGTGATTGAAGTAATTGTCTGAAGATCAAAAAAAGAGAATGTGCCTTTTTTGGTGAATCTAGCAACTGTCACAGGTTTTCCTGGGGTTGTGACTGTGATGTCTAAGTGGTAAGTCAGGTTGAAGCAAATTTGCATGTATTGACATGTTAAAGTACACCTATTTCATATCCAGGGACAGCTGTGGTTTGACTGAGTTTCCAGGCCTATTAAAGTAGAAGAACTAACTGGGTGTGCACTGTAATGCTCCTTTTCAGGTCAGTTCAGTAATAGGTATTATTAGTAAAGGAACTTATGTAATCTAATGCTAGCAATATTTCTGCCTCATGCTGCTTGTGCATACCAGAGAGCATGCACACGTGTGTGCACACATCCCTGATGCTCGCTTTCACTGACATTAGATTTATAGGATGTGCTGCAGAAACAATTTGACAAGTCTATTCGAGTATGCACATACACGCCCTTTCTGGAAATCTCTCTCAGTTCTTTGAATGCAACGAGGATACAGAGATAGATGTAATCAATCAATTCTAGGATGTACAATTACTGAAAATGTACATTTAATTTATTCTGAACATTCCTGCCATGGTTGTAGTTTGATTTTAGCTATGCCCTTGCTACTGACCCAGTTCTGCGTTCAGATCCCAGAGGGCTTCCCTGAGTCCTCACATCATTCTAAGAGCATTCGGCAAATACAGGCTCTTACATCAGCCTACTTTATTCCATTATACCAGGGGTAATGAACAAATGCACTGTGTAATGAACAGGCTCTTACCGAACAGGCAAAAATTCAGGTCTCTGAATCCATTTAGAATGCATGTCTGTGTTTTGAACTATTATCCTATGGGGGAGTCAAGTGGTGTGACCAGATTTTGTGTTTTTCAACTTGTGACTTAAATGACAATATTCGTCTTTGACCCAGAGACTCAGGCTCATCTCGGTATATAGCTAGTCCTATTTAGAGACCATTGGTCAGGGAGCGTCTGCTGTCTCAACCCACAGTTTTTTAAAAAACGACATTTTGTTGGACGTTCTTAACAGTATATAATCACTATTGTCATGGGGAAGTCTGCTTTTGTGTTTTCTTTTAAAGCAGAAATATGAAATATATTCACAGTACTAAATCATAAATTGACCATGATTTGTCATCAGAGAAAAGGCAGCATCTAAGTTAAAATAATAGCTTCTCCAACTACAGTGCTACAGCCGGTATGTTGTTTTTTAAAAATTTCCATTCTGGTCTCAAATGTCTGCTTTTGTTTTGGCCATGCTGCCTGTTTCACATTTATTCACTTTACATGGAGCTAAAATTATTATTGAATTATGTTAAATGTTTGCCGAATTATTGTCTGTTAATGAGTCATAAGAAATCATTAATGATGTTTAGAAGGAGGAGATGACAAAATCAGCAATATGCTAACAGAGTCTGTATAGAAGTAACGCTGGCAGTCACTTGACCTCAACTCCAGAGTGAATTTTTGGAGCAGTGGGCTTTTGTTTCTGGGATAACAGGCCCAGCTTTACATTGTCAGCCATTTGACAGTTATAAAATACTAATCAACTTACATTGTAGGACTCGGCGCTTGTCATTGTCGAACTGTAATTTTGTGCTCTGGTAGGAGTTCTGTGTGTGTATGTGTCATGACCATGGGGGATGAACAACATGGAAATGTCCACATGGCTGCTACATTAAAATCCAAAGTTAAGCTATGATGAGATCTGCACTTAGAATTAAGCATTAATTGATGTTTCTGTGAAGGCAGTGTTTAACCCTCTTTGTCCCATAGTGCTTTAACATAGTAGATTAACCCTCTTTTTCTGGTAGCGCTTAAACACAGTAGATTGACAACACTTTTCAACTACTGGTTCATCCTTCTGTTGTAAAGTGCTGGGCTCTGTGAGTGACCTACTTCCTCTCCCAAAGCTCATCAGGAGTTCAGCAGCCTGGCTCTCTCCTCTTCTTTCATCCATACTCCACCATCTTCACTCCCCACTCTTCTGACCAGACTGTTCCTTTCTCCTCCCCCATGTTGTCATGTTATCCACCATCCACACAGATCCACCCCCCTTCAGTGGCCTCTGAAGCATCTGTGATGTAGCTCTGGTTAAGTCTCACAGGCTCAAGCCCTGGGGCTGTTGGAGGTAGCCAAACGTGCCTCTACCCTCATTTAGATCTGATGAGAAATGACGCTTTGAAATGTTGGCTATGATGTTTATTTGAATGGGTTGTAGAGTTGTCACAATACCAGAATTTTAAACATCGATACAATACCACTATGAAAATGCAATACTTGTACCTCTTTTGATACCACGGCATGAGAATAAAATAGATTTCTTTTCTCTTGTTTTTTTTTTGCACACAGTGCTGGCACAGAAAAACTCAGAGAACACTGTCTGGTTTTGCTATGCTGAGAGCCAAATTTCAGGCAGAACAGTAACGACTAAACTGAACCGAGGTCTTTAATGAGCACTTAGATGTTTCTCTAATAGCTTTGATAGTGTAATGAATAGATACTGTATTGTTAAGATATGTGGTACAGAAAAAAAATATTGTTACTGCAATAGATGAATCCAGCACCCACTTTGTATGTTCTGCAATCTAGTCATGCCGCCAACACTGTGGTGGCATATGGTGTCCGTCAGTCTCTGTGTTTCAAGAAGGGAACCCAAAATTTGCGAGACTTTTCATGGGTTCACTTAAAATGTTGACATTTGTGAGATCTCACAGATCTGGGGTTCCCCTCTGCAGAAAGTGACAGCATGGATAATTGGATTGACAGTGGCCCTCAATACCTGATGAATGTACCTTTTTTGATGACCATGTTAATGTTCATAAGATTTTACATAGTAGTTAAAAGCGGCAATGGCAGCTTGTTAACTTCCAGTACTTGACTGGATTTGTCTATATTTTTGACCTTACTGGGTCGAAACAATGACCACTGCTCTTGTGGTGGGGTCAGCTGATAATTGATTGGTTTAAGAAGCAAAAGAGTCTTGTGGTAATGTGTAAAAATTGTATTATCCATCAATTAATTGTACACATTTTATACCTAGAGTTGAAGAATACAAATCAGTGCTACTGTTTCTGTTGATTTTTTTCCCATCTGTATAGAAGGTCATATACGTCATAGCTGACACATTGTTTTTAATATCATAAAAGGCCTGCTCCTTGTTAACAGTTTCCTATGTCTGTTTTGTTTGTTTCCTCCGACAGGAACTCTTGGAGAAATATCTCATTCCCAAAGCCTCTACACCAGAGAGCCAGGTCTTCTATTTGAAAATGAAAGGAGATTACTTCCGCTATCTGGCTGAGGTGGCTACAAATGAGAAGAAGAATAGTAAGCCTCTCTTTATACCATCTCTTTGTGAGGGGGGGGGGGTTTATTTCATTTTCATTATTTACGTATGTATATGTTTTGCTGGTTGGAAAGCTGGATTGTAAGAACAGATACAACTCCTAGCCCAGCCAAATAAGACGTATTAGACAAGATCCTATTAAATGAACACTTAAGTATTGGGATAAGCTTTATGACATTGGCTCCTCAATGCTGATTACACCAATATCACAGTATGCTCTTCTTGCAGTAATAAAGATAGGATAAATGCACTTGAAAGCTAACACTTGCTGTCATTGTTGTTGACTGTTAAGAGTCAAAAACAAGTTGGTCATTTTTATGCGGTTGATACCAAGCAAGTCAAAAAATGAACATAAAGCAGAAGTCTTTCTTTTGTACATGTAACCTCAACTACAACCATTAAAAAAACATGAAGGTTTCTGGCAGGCTTTAATGGCATTTGTCAGTGTGACCAGCTTTAGCCCATAGACATATTCTGTTTGGGGTTATTGCATTTTAGCTCACGCATGTCCACATCTTTTTGGATACAAGGCAAGTCATGGTTCCAAAGACCCTCTCCCTCTGCATCAGTTTCATTGTCTTAACAAATTTGCCCCCTGGTGGCTGTTAAGTGACATGTCTGTGTCCATGTATGTTAGACTGAAGCATTAATGTGTGTCCCTGTGGGTTTCAGCTTTCCCCTAAGACCTCGATACAATGCCAGAGGACAACTAAGGGAACTTATGACATAGTGGAAGCTTGTCTGTTGAATTTGCAGAGGTTGCTTTCCATTTATTCACGCAGCAATACAGGGAGTGTGCTGTTGTTCCAATTTAGGAAACATTCCTGAAACAACAGCCTCATAATTATATATGTCTAAATCTCAATTTAGGGTTTTTCTTTCCTGAAAAAAATATATTGGCATTTCCATAAATCACTTGCCTGTTTGTAGTACATGCAATTATAAATGTCTTTAACCACAAGGGAAAACTAAAAGATCTCAGGCTGTTCAACTCCTTTCTACTTTCAATAATATTAAGGCAGTCAGCCAATTAAAATGTAGTGATAATCAGTTAATCTAGAATCAGTGCCACTGTCCAACTAACTGACATTTCTCACAGTTACCCTGTCAAGAGATGTTTTAAAAAAACAACAAAAAACAAACAAACAAAAAAAAACAGTAATGTGTAAAAACGGCAAGTTTTGGTTTTATGGCTGATGCTTGTCTTTTCTGGTTGCCTGGCAACTTCATGATGTTTCCATGGCTCCAGCAAGCCACTGCGCTTGGCCAAGAAACAAATAACCACCCATAAAACCTCAAATTGACATTTATATATTTTCTAAACCCATGAGATGTGTTCATTTGTGTGCATCAAAGGTACTGGTAGGTGGATTTTGTTGCAGGGCAGAGTTTGTATTTGTTTCCACCTGTTTCCAGTCTATACAAAGCTTAGCTAACAGGCTGCTGGCTGTAGTTTTATATTTAATATGAGACTGGTTGATCGTCTCCATAAACTCTTGAAAAAAGTGTTTCCCAAAATTTCCTCCTTTTTTTTCTGAATGAGTCTGGTCACGTTAGCTCTATGTAGAACACAGGAAAACCACAGTAATAAAGTATGTACAATCAGCTTTGTCATCATTGTGTTCTGATAGAGCCTTCAGAAACATATGTGTGATGTATCTCACAGCAAACCACCTCCCTGGTGCTCTCCTCCCTACAGAAACTGAAGAAGAGGCCCTTTTTGATTCTAGTTTTTAGTTGTTAAACCACTTCCCATGTTTGTTTGTGTAAATCACTAAGCAGTGATTAAAAACAGATTGACAGATTTATAATTAATGATCGGTATGAATTTAAAATAAATATTGTATGATATAAATTTACTGATATTTTTGAACTGCTCTTTCAAAGCATATTATAGCTGTTTTGTATAACCAGAAGTGCTGTGTCGCTGCAGTTTATCATTATGGGCAAATAAAGACAATATTTGACAGATTTGTTCCCCTGTATACAACATGAGTGACTTAAAACCGGCCCTTTGAGGGCAATCATAATGCTGATGTGGCCCATGATGAAATTGAATTTGAGAGTGTTGGGGAAAGCCACAGATGCTTTTTTGGACTGTTTGTGAGGTGCTAATTCAACTTTATATTTTTTCAATTGATTATAAATGACATGAGCAAAACATCAGAAACACCTGTGTACAACACGGTTCATTACAACAGCGGCAAAATTACAGTCTCCAAAAATGGCTGTTAGGTTTAATCAACACCTCTAAAACAGTTTTGACAAAAACTGAACACAGCCTTTATGAAAGTAGGTTTTATTGCGGGGCTGTTGTATAAGATGACCCATGGTCAGCCCAGCAATCATGATTGGCGATGTATTTGTACCCCTCTCCTACTGCCTCCTGTCCTCCTGAGTTTCAGCTAGGAGGTGTGTGAGTGGCAAATCTACTATGTTACGTGTGCTGCGTATGTTCACTACATGTAAGAAACAAACTAAACTCAAAGTGTCAAGATATGAAACATTCTCTTACCAATTTTCCTTATTAAAACAGAAAAATACAACCGTACACCTTCTAAATTCAAGCTTCTCCCTTTTTACCAAAATCAAGACCAGCTTAATTGGCTCATTAACCCCTCATAAAACACACTCCATTCAAACTCAACATAAATGCATGTAAAACTCACTAAAACTGTCTTTGTTAGTCTGTGTACTCTTCCAACAATCATGATCTCTGGTTTGATCAAAATAAATCCTTAATTCACTGCGTTCAGTGTTTAAAGAGGCTGGTTCTACAGGCTGCTTCTCTCTCCCTCCTCACTCAGCACAGGGCATTCGGCCCTGGCTGAGTGGGTGTGCACTGTGCTGCTGGATGAGAGCGTATCGTGAAGTTGCAGCTGTCACTCTTCACACCATTACATTAGCAAAATAAAATAACAAATATCTCCGCAAAAAATTGCCCCACCAAAAAAGAACAACCAGCGATAGATTCAGACCATCGCCAGTGGGTGATATATTTGTTCAATCACCCAACCTTAGTATGAAACCTTAAAAAAAAAAATCTAAAGAAAATTGTATTTTTCACTGTCAAGCTCCACATCTCTCATGCCCTTTTCTTTTTTCCTCCCTTAGGTTCCATTCAGGAATCAAAGACGGCCTACCAAAGTGCCTTTGATATCAGCACAGAGAAGATGCAGCCTACGCACCCAATCCGTCTTGGTCTTGCCCTGAATTTCTCAGTTTTCTTTTATGAGATCCTCAACTCACCTGAAGAAGCCTGCAAATTGGCCAAAAGCGTATGTTTATGACACCACATAGCTCTTTTAATTGTCATGAAGATTAGTGTAATGCAATTTTATGAACATCTCGCATCACGTTTTTGTGAGGACATGTCAAACTGAATGTACATCTGTTGCTAAATACACAGTGAGACAGTAAAATCTGTGTACATCCGTGTTCTTCCAGTGGTTAAAAATGTGTTTTGAATCCTACAGGCTTTCGATGATGCCATTGCAGAGCTTGACACACTGAGTGAAGATTCCTACAAAGACAGCACACTAATCATGCAGCTACTGAGAGACAACTTGACAGTAAGTTTTCCGTGGTTTCAGCTGATTAGTCTACTGATTATTTTCTGACGTGACTGTTTGGTCTATAAAATGCTGATCACAGCTTTCCAGAATCTGTAGTAATATTTTCAAATGTCTTATTGTCAGTCCAGAACCCAAAGATATTCAACGTATGATGATAAATCACATGTGATGAGTTGAAACCAGAGATTATTTTACCATTTATACATTAATAGTATCATTATTAAAGGGATAGTTCACCCAAAAATGAAAATTCAGTCATCATCTACTTGCCCTCATGCTGACTGAAGGTTAGGTTTTCACAGGAAAAGGGCATTGCAGAGTCTTCCAAACAATGCTGACCAGTTTTCAAACATGAAAAAAACAGGGAAAAAACACATAAAATGTGTAATATTGCTGGTCTGGTGTAATCCAAGTCTCCTAAAGCCCCAACATGCCAAGTTGACTTGAAAAATGTCTAAATCCTCACTGTAGCTCTTTAGCTTGGAGCCACGTTCATAAAAAGTAAAGTAACTACCAGCGGAAATTCTGAAAGCGTAAATATGATGATAGGGTCATCTGCCATGTAGCATTTTAAATCATACTTGAATATACCAAATTTATTTGATAGATTGCTCAGCCCTAGTACCCTTGACTCCGTTCAAATGAAAATCAAAACAAGTGTTACCGTAAGTATTAATGGATGTTTCCTTATCTTTTCTTAACCTCCTCTGCTTTGACCCTCTTGTCCTCCTCTCTCTTTCTCTCTGCTTCTCTTTCCTCTGCTCGTCTTCTTCTCATCTCTCCTCAGCTGTGGACCTCTGACAACCAGGTTGAGGGAGAGGACACAGAGGAGCCCAAAGATTGAGCCAGACCCCCGTAGTCATCCCCGTCTACCTGCCATCGTCCCGGCTCATCTTCATCATGATCATCTACAATGACACCACCTCATTATTATCATCATCGTCGTCCAACTCTCTCCATTGTTTTTTTGTTTTTTTTTAAATTTAGTTTTCTCAACACTCATCTCATCCTATCGGTTTACTATCCCTCCTTTTGTAGTAACTGTGGGGAAAAGGGAGGGGGGGGTAATTTTTTTTTTTTTAAATTGTGTGGTGGGTGGGAGGGTCCATGTGGAAGGGTTAAGTGTGTTTGGGGTTGGTTGCATGTCTGCTGACCTTTTTGTGTGTGGGAGCAACAGGGGTGTTGCATTAAGGTGGTGGGTAAGAGGGCCAGTTCTCAACTTATGAAACATGCAGCAGGTTGAGTTTTTAGTCAGAAAACAGTTATACTGTATGTGTATCCTGTTCCTATTAATGGTCCTGTTTTTGATTAGCACTGTCTTTTGGTGATACATCTGTAGTTTCACACAATCAGGAGTTGGCTCCTCACACATGAGATGCAGCAGCTGTTAGTCCGTACTTGTCGAGAGAAATGACAGCAGAGTTAAAGACAGTGGAGGTGAGATGGGGAGTGCTGGAGTCAGAGGGCAAGGTTTTGTTGGAACACAAAGGTTACATTCCATTTACTGTCAGTTGCTCAACTTTCTACTCTTTTATTATTTTATTTTGTTTGGGGGTGACCTGCTTTTGTATTTCTATGTATCAATTTACGAGGTATAGAAAACTTTGAAGAACAAAAGAGCACTCAAGCTTGTTATTGTTGAGGTTTTTATGAGCACAGCAGTAAGAAAAATCCACCTGCTTATTTAGTTACTGCTTTTTCAGATTAAGATTTTTGTTTTGTCTTTTATTCTCCTTTTTTTCTTTCAATACTTGCCTAAACTGCATGTTGGTAAGAAGTAGTTTGTGGGGATCTAAGGAAGATTGTTGTTGAGCGGGCTAGCTTTGTTCATGTCTTTGGAATTTTCATACAAAACACCCAAGCATAACTGTTATTTGGGGGGAAATGTGTAATTTCATGTGAGCGAATAAAAAATAATTTAAAAGTTCTGTGTGGTCCGTTTGAAGTGGAGTCATTTAACAGCCCTGGAGTTTTTTATTCAACATTTTATATTATCAAACATCATTTACAGTTTACATTTTAGACTCTCAGAAGTGATTATCTTGCTTCAAAAAGCTGTAAGCATTGCTGTATTTGGATGGTAAATCCAGCGACCATTATAACTCAGCTGCTCTACTTTCTGTGACTCACTGTACAAGAATAAGTGAGTCACCCTGAGGTGGAGGCCGGGAGCAGACGAGGAGACCCACAGAAAGTCCTCTGTCATTACACCAGTTTGATTCACTGTCTCCAATGCAAATACTCCGTTGTTGCTGGTCAATGATGCCTTTTGTTCCTCAGTGATGCATCCTCCTTGAACTACATCATACAGACTTGTTCTTGGTGGAAAAACCAACAAGTCCAAGCACACAGGCCACACCCAAGAATACAGTGGGCCTTTGGAAACGGGAGCCATGGAAGATTTTTAACCACAAAATCTCATTCACTTCCAAAAGGCTAAGCTGATCAAAGAACAGTAAGTAGAAGCATTTTAGAACAACCATTTCACTGGACCTTGTGTCTTATGAAATGAAAGTCAAGCTTGTTTCACTGCCACTGTGTGGATGAACAGCCAAAGGAAGGGAAACTTTAAAAAGGAAACTGCAGCTAACACAGAGGAATCTCGAGCCGCAGTGTGATCTCTTCACACCATACTCATGAGTGAACAGAAATACAGTTGAGAGACCTCCAGCGAAGTGGTCCTGCAGAGTTGGCCCCCACTCAGTCTGCACACAAGTGTCCTGCTGATGATGCATAAATATAGGCTAGGTATTGTAATAAACATTGATTAGATAACAATGCTGACCATATAAATGATTGATTATGATGGTTCCAGAGGTCTAGGGTATTTTGATGTGAGTTGCAGAGTTTGGGAGATATCTGCCCTCTCTCCAGTGGGACTAAATGGCATTAGCCCTGTGTTGCTCCAAGCCCCACAAAAAATACATTTAAAAAATCCAACACTAGTGTCTTACAGACCATGTGAGCCTCGTGTAGAAACTGCTTTCTTTTTATAAGCAAGAAAGTAGTTCTGTCAGATTCTACTGCAAAAAGAAAATAGTTCCTACATGAAACTGCACACAACAAGGTCTGTGGATTATTTTGAGCAACAGGGTCATGATTTTCACAAAGAGACACTGATTTTGGATTTTTCAAATGTATTTTTTTGGAGCACCACAGACGTGTACAATTTAATCCCATTATGTTTGAGAAAGGGCAGAAATCTATATGGCCAGTATCGCCAAAACTGGGCAACTCACACCAAACCGGTAGAGGTGGATGAAAAGCACTACTGGCCACAGGAAAAACATATTTTTGATTTTGGGGTGAACCGTCCCTTTAAGGTTGGGCTCATTTTAACTACTTTACTGTTAAGCAGTTTAATTTACAGCAATGCATCATATTCTATTTGTCTTTGTTGATCAATGATCAGTGTAGTTAGATAGAAAAAAATCTTTCAGTCTGTCTCAATCAAAGTGGACAAACCTGACATACAACTACCTTAATGACTCTTCAGGTAATGTATTTCAGACATCTGTCTTTTTTTCTTTTCTTTTTTTTTTAAACATCATTAACATTTTATTTTGCTGCTTTGCTACTGTTGAACCAAACTCCATTCTAAAATCATATGTTTTACCGTAGGGGCATATTTATATACAGTAAAAACTTTAGTTCCACCATCACTGACTGGACCTCCACAAGAAAAGTGCTGGCAACAACTGTGTCCAATGTATGACATTTACTCAGTCAAGAAAAAACAGTCAAACTTGAAGGAAGGATATTCAGCAGATGTATCTATCCCATATATTTCTTTTTTCCGTCAAGGTGGGTTTTAAAACACAACTTTATCTTAATAATTTCTCCCTTTTATTCTCTAGAGAAACAAAAATGTCTTTAAATCAATTTACTCTCTAGTTAAGTGACCTTTTCTAAATATTAATGGAGGGATGAATTTGAACAAATTAAAATTATATTATTTATTTGTCAGAAATACAGGCCATTGAGGAGGTAAAACAAGAGTGTACAGGCCCTTCTGAAAAAGCAAAAAAAATAAAAAAAATAAAAAAAATCTAATCAAATCAAATACAAACTAGAAGAGTGCACTAAGTAAAGTGTAGATATCTGACTGGCAACTGGTGGTGAAGCACCTACTGCAATGGCACTTCTGCCAACTGCCAGATATTTTCAAAGTTTTGCATTAAGTTTTTTTCTTATCTAGATGTGTGCAAAATAAATTTAATTAAGTGTTTTCTTAAGGTATAGTCTCAGTTTTACTTTAAGATCCATAAGACAGGAGTGTCCAAGGGTTGCAGAGTTCAAGAAGGGGGTTTCAGAGATGCTGTCAAGCATATTGTCCAAAACAATTCTTAATTTACCAGAAGTCCTGTTACTTAATGACAGCTCCAGTTTGGAACTCTGTGTTAAGCAGAGATGTCTTTGGCTAGCTGGCCAGCTGCAAAGTTTGCTTGCAAATGAAAAGCTCCACATTCTGTCAATATACAAAGATTACTTCTTGACTTTAGAGATTTAAGTATGGAACACTGGGCTGCCAACATGCAACAAACAAAACTAGGAAATATATCACACTGGAAACAAGCTATCACTATAATCAAATCCTTAATATAATTGTTCGCCATGTCCCAGGGTGGATGGGATGGGAGAGATCCAAAGGGAGGGACTTGAGGGGTTCTAAATAAACTTTTAAATAAACTTTGCTTTGTTTGACATAGTAATTATTTGCTTTGATTTATTTATTTATTTTATTATTATTATTATTATTATTATTATTAACAACACTAGAACCTGTTGTACATAGTCCGGTACGGAGGGTGGCGCTATGCACCCTGAGACTGGTATTGCAATCCGCCAAAAAACGGAAAGAAGAAGAGGAAGAAGCGGACTGGAATCGGGAAACAACCTCCACCGGCCTTCCTTTCATTCCGGTAATCCGTCTGCGTAGGGTGTGCTCCGGAGCTAGTCTCGGCACACATTTTATTATTATGAAACAAACCACAAGCTAGAGAGCACACGCAGACATATTTTTATAAGAAAAATAAAAATCGGTGAAGCAGGATTTGATTTGCCAACCCAAGCAACGCGAAGAAGACGCTGCCTTCGAAAAACGAACGAAAGACGGAACGAGAAGAACGCTAGCAAGCCAAGCCGTAGCGTCATTGTTGAAAGCGTGGGTGACCAGCGTTAGCCAGTTAATATTGTTAACCGCTTATTCTTCCCTTTAAGGGCTTTGTCATTCCAGTTTTCATTGTAAATTAGGACATTTACTTTGATTACTACCGGTAACTTCGCTTACTGACTGACTGTGGAAGACTAACAGCTCAAAAACGAGCCACATCGGTTAGGCCACGCTCCGACATTTTGCTAACAAGCTAACTAGCCCACGTTGCTAACTGATAGCTAATAACGTTCTGTGCGTCTGCACTTGTAATTTTTGCGAAGAGACCGAGAGAAATAACCACTCCACACAAGAGACTGATATTGTCTGACTGTTGTCAACAATATACCGAGCTAATTTAACCCTACAGTTGGCGTATTGCCGGAGAACACGCGTCTTCAGACATGAACCCCAGCGCGCCTAGCTACCCGATGGCTTCCCTCTATGTGGGGGACCTGCATCCAGACGTTACCGAGGCCATGCTCTACGAGAAATTCAGCCCGGCCGGGCCCATCCTCTCCATCAGAGTCTGCAGAGACATGATCACCCGCCGATCCCTCGGCTATGCCTATGTCAACTTCCAGCAGCCCGCTGACGGTAGGTTTTCACACAATATAGTATAGCAAAGATAGCAAATCAGAGGGATGTGCTATCATCTGACTCCATTTTGAACATGCACTACACATGCCATGTTATAGCTTCTGTGCAATTAGCACTATTGGTGCTTTAGTGAACAAGTTAATGTGATGCATCCTAATAATTAGTACTGAACATATGTTTACATCTGTCCTAAAATTAATGACATGCCATGAAATATGTGTTTATTTAATCGTTTACCAATGTATAGAAGCCCTGGAGTAATTGCAATAGGCAAAATACAAATCGGACAGAGATCCAGTGGCATTAGATTTCTCATCAGCTTTGGGCCTGTTTTTAAAGCTTGATATGATTTATGAAACTAGATACAGTATTAGATTTTGCTTATTGTGATATGGCTTAAATGCATTTCAGTTTGAAAAATGAGATGTTTGATTTGGTTTATATTTAACCCATTTTAGAGAAAATGTGTATATTGAGGTATAAATTGTATGTAGCGGAATAGCATAAAATATCAAGATACTGATAAGCCATCAAATGCAGGGAACTTATTTCACTACACAGTATATGTTGTACTTGTATTACTGTTAATGTGATAGATAAAGTTGATTCACTCATTTACCCTTACTTCTGTAGCTGAGCGAGCCCTGGACACCATGAACTTTGATGTGATCAAAGGCAGGCCCCTCCGCATCATGTGGTCCCAGCGTGACCCCTCCCTGAGGAAGAGTGGAGTGGGAAACATCTTCATCAAGAACTTGGACAAGTCCATTGATAACAAGGCCCTCTATGACACCTTCTCTGCATTTGGAAACATCCTTTCCTGCAAGGTAGGCGGGGCAGTATTCATTTAGTCTTGTCTTGTTTTTTGTGTTTGGGTGTTTTACATACAGACGACTACTTTGCATGACTAAAGATCGCACCAGGTTGGTGCTGATTGTGTGTGTGTGATGTGTTTTTGAAATGCATGGTGTTTGGGATTGTTTTTGACATGCTCAAATCTCCCTCTTCCAAGGTGGTTTGTGATGAAAATGGCTCAAAGGGTTACGGCTTTGTGCACTTTGAGACCCACGAGGCTGCTGAGCGGGCCATTGAGAAAATGAATGGCATGTTGCTCAATGACAGAAAAGTGTAAGTGGGACTACAATTACTTTCTAGTATAATGTGAATTTTGGGGGAGTCTGATTAACATGTGAATTTTTACATCTAATCATAGTTTGTGTTTAACTGCATCTTGACCACAAACTTGTGTGATGATTTTCATACCAAGTGAAGAATGACAAACATTCCAAAACTCGGCCAGGTTTTAAATATCTGACAGCATAATAAGTAGTGAGCATTACAATCCTTGTGAGTGTGTTTGTGCAATACTGATCAGAATGATTAAATTCTGATTAGTTTTTAGTGTTATGTACAATTAGTACAGTATTTTGCAATTAATTGCAAGTGTTTCTTACTAATAATGCACTCTGAGAAGCATGGTTTGAAGCAGTGTAGTTCACGGTTACAAGTTAGAACCATAAGATTGATTTCTAAGCTCCAAATGTCTAGGTTAATACTGAGTGATTGTCACATTTTTACTTCAGGCCACATTGTGTATCCAGTTCTAGGGCTGGGCAATCTATCAACATTACATTGTTATATCCTGATAGGTCAGAACTGTTGTCTTTTTGTGGTTTTAAAGGCTGCATTATAGTAAGGTGATGTAATTATCTCAAGTTGCCAGACTGTTCTGTTATTTGCTTTTACCTGCTTAGTCATTTTATCAACATCACTGATTTTTCAAAAATGTTATTGTGTTACTATTATGTGAAAGCACAGATAGGCATCCCTACAATAATGTCACACTATCAATAATCAGTTTGTCAATAATATTGTGATATTTGACTTTGTCCATATTGCTCAGCCTTAACTGTATGTTATTTTAGAGAAAATGTGTTTCAGATGCAGCGTATATCACAGAATAGCTTAAAAGTATGTTATTTGAAGGCCATATCATCCAGCCCTGCCCAGTTCACATCTGAAATGCACAAAAGTTCACCAAAGCTCATGTTACCACCACAGAAAGAGTTTAGTTGTCCTTTGTGCATGTGATTAATCTGGTTGGAAGAGGCAAATTGGAAGGAAAAAAATTGTCCATTGATACTCCAGAAGAAGTAGCTGCAATAACATGACAATCCAGGAGTTAGGAAATCAACTTTGGAAAAGGCTTGTCTAGGTATTTGTGATTTGTTCTAATATGTGGCATCATTTGACCAACAGATTTGTTGGACGCTTCAAATCACGCAAAGAGAGAGAGGCTGAGCTCGGGGCACGTGCCAGAGAGTTTACCAACGTTTACATCAAGAACTTTGGGGAGGACATGGACGACGAGAAGCTGAAGGAGTTGTTTGGCAAATATGGTAAGACAATGATAGAATTTCAGAGACACCGCTTGTTTACAGTCAAGCATGTTAGTGTGATTTTGTCTGTTACATGTGTTGATTAGCTGTTGTATTTTGTAGGGCCAGCACTCAGTATCCGGGTTATGACTGATGAGAGCGGCAAATCCAAGGGATTTGGCTTCGTCAGCTTTGAGAGACACGAAGATGCTCAGAAGGTTATGATCAACTCTTTGCTCTTCTCCTAGGGCATATTGCCCCATCATATGTACTGTATCAGTTAAAAGTTTGGATATATCTTCTCACATATTGCTTTGTTCTTTAGTTGTATTATTTTCCTTTTATTTTTGCTTTTTAGGAATCTAAAATATAAAGATTGTCTTCTGCACTTGCAATCAAAGATTGAATAACATTGTTGTAGTTAAATTTTTGCTCTTTATGTAGTTCAGAACTAGCCACCTTTTGCTTTGATAAGAGCTTTCCACACTGTTGGTGTAATCTGGCCCTTTAGTAATATTGTAAAAAAGAAAGAAAAACATCGAATGAAAGGTGTGTCCAAACTTATGACTGGCACTGTAAGTGAAACTTGGCCCTCATTTGTCTGTGTACCTGGCTTTGAATCAATACAAACTTGGCATCTGTTTTGCTTATTTCAGTGGTGTGTTGTTTATTTCATTGCAGGCTGTGGATGACATGAACGGGAAAGAACTGAATGGCCGGCAAGTGTACGTTGGCCGCGCACAGAAGAAAGGGGAGCGCCAGAATGAGCTCAAGCGCAAATTTGAGCAGATGAAACAGGATCGCATGACACGATACCAGGTCTGTTGGCCTTCTACACTGTCAAAGGAACTTGTTTCAACAGATTTTTTAAAAAAAAGATTAACTTAATGGGTTTTGCATGAACACAACCCCTTCACAAATTCTAAAACGTTCCTCTCCAGTGGTCAGAATTACTTGATGTTTTCTGGAAGGAGGAAAATAACCTCTGTTGTAATAAATATCATAAAATAGAACCTAGAATAATATAGTTAAACAGTGACTGTACATGTAATTATGTAGTTTAATAATACAGAAAGTACCTTTGTGTTAATTATTCTTTGTGGAGGTTTATCTGGTCTGTTCAGTTTATCTACTAGTCAATCATGGCTGGCTCTAGAAGACAAAGAACTGATTTGACTTTGTTGTTTCACTTTCAGTTGGTAAATATTTTAATCTCATAATTTTCCATACACTAGGGTGTGAACCTGTATGTTAAAAATCTGGATGATGGTCTGGATGACGAGCGTCTGCGCAAAGAGTTCTCTCCATTTGGAACCATAACCAGCGCTAAGGTAAAGACCCGAGTACATGATTTCTGTGATGAATGTTTCGGGATTACAATACAAATTGAGTTTGTCTTCAGTTGTTTAGATTGCAATTAAATTTTATGACGATTAACAAAATGTTAATTTAACAGAATGGATGCTAATGAGTTCCGTCTCCCATAGGTGATGATGGAGGGCGGCCGCAGCAAAGGCTTTGGCTTTGTGTGCTTCTCTTCCCCAGAGGAGGCCACTAAAGCTGTGACAGAGATGAATGGGCGTATTGTTGCCACAAAGCCACTGTATGTTGCCCTGGCCCAGCGCAAGGAGGAGCGTCAGGCCCACCTCACCAACCAGTACATGCAGAGGATGGCAACTGTCCGCGCAGTACCCAACCCTGTCCTCAACCCATATCAGCCTGCCCCACCCTCAGGCTATTTCATGGCGGCTATACCTCAAGTGAGTCCCAGCCAATTTGCTGTGTATATGTGACACACAACATGGCATATTTCGTTAATGTGTTGCCACCACACTATTTGAAATTAGGCTGCTTGGTTACATCAGTTTAGAATTAAAGTCACTGGTGTAAGCCACTTCTGTTGCTTGTAGCAAAAGGATAAAAGGAAAACAATGTTTCAGCACCATGTCAGTAAGAGATCATGTGATGATAAATGTTTATCTTCATTCTTCTCAGGCCCAGAACCGTGCTGCATACTACTCTGCCAACCAGCTGGCCCAGCTCCGCCCCAGCCCCCGTTGGGCAACCCAAGGAGTGCGTCCTCAGCGTAAGTTGAAGCACTTGTACCACACTTCCATGTTTCCGTTGGATTTTAAGTACCTCAGTCTTCCCATTCCTGTTAATTGGAATGCAGAGTGTCGAGTGATGTAAATGAAAACTTGAGTTGTAACTACTTCAACGTGGATCTCAAATGTTGTTTTTCTCTTCCCTCAGACTTCCAGAACATGCCCAATGCTATGCGCCCATCAGCTCCCAGGCCCCAGACCTTCAACACAATCCGTCCCACCACCACCACCAACACACAGGTCCCGCGCATGATGGCTTCCCAGCGCATGCGTAAGTATTTCAGCTTTCTGAACACGCAGCCCGCTATGTTTTGTTCTTGTGTCGCTGCTTGTTCATGACTTGATGCAGTTTTGATGAAGTGCCTTTTTCATCTTCCTCACCACAGCGACCCAGGCCCTCGGCCAGCGCCCTACCGGTGCTTCAGCCACTGCTGCACCAGTGCGCACCATGCCCCAGTACAAATACGCCGCTGGTGTGCGCAACCCCCAGCAGCACATGGCCTCCCAGCCCCAGGTCACCATGCAGCAGGTAAGAATTACATTGACTCTGCAGTTTCCCTCTGTTAAGCTCTGGAACAAAAACCTAACTTTCATACATTGGTTTAAAAAATGAGAACAATTGGGCAATAAGAAATGTGCTTACATGTGCAACATGTGTTCCTGAAAGCAAAATGCTGAACCTTGTAACAATAGGGCAGACTTGGCTAAAGTGAAATATGTGTACAGGGTGGAATCTATATAGTATGACGAAGCATTGACTGCAATAAAGTGTTTTTAATGTCCAAGTCATGGTCAATGTGCCCTCTAGCAGGCCATTTTAACCCAAAACTTATCTCAGTCACATAATTTCTGACAAATTGTTTTGTAGCAAATGAATTTATTAAAACCACTTAAATAGCATAATTCAAGTCTGAACTAATCCAAACTTAATGACACCCAACAGCACTCATTCATTCATGTTGTACTGAAATATACTCTGATAGTTTCTCATTAATAGTAGCTGTGCAGTCTGTAATTCTAACAGTACAATTTTGTTCCTGGACTGAAATCTCTTCCCCCTCCTTCCTCAGCCTGCTGTCCATGTCCAAGGACAGGAGCCCCTGACTGCCTCCATGCTGGCAGCTGCCCCTCCTCAGGAACAGAAGCAGATGCTGGGTTAGTAAATCATCAGATCTATGAGGAACTAACATTAACAGAACTGTTTCGGGCAGTAGAAAATTTATATTCTAAATGGCAGTAGAATTCTTCCTATTTACCAAGTTATTTGACACATTATGTCTGGTTTTCTACATTTAATATAGTTAAGTACTTTTTTTTTTTTCTTCCCCCAGGTGAGCGTCTGTTCCCCCTGATCCAGAACATGCACCCCAGCCTGGCAGGCAAGATCACGGGTATGCTGCTGGAGATCGACAACTCCGAGCTTCTCCACATGCTTGAGTCACCTGAGTCTCTGCGCTCAAAGGTAGGTTGATGGCTAATCTGGAAGCCTATTGGCTTTCTTCTTGGTCTTAGTAATTTTTGAAAGTCAGTGTTCCACTAAATTTATTTAGTTGATGGCAGAATCTTCACAAGACAGCCCTCTATGTATTAACTTACCATGCTGCTTGAACGAGTTCAGTAGTAGTACTTCATATGCAGCCGTTCATTAAGTGTTTTGTTGTTCCAGGTGGATGAGGCTGTTGCTGTGCTTCAGGCCCACCAGGCCAAGGAAGCTGCTCAGAAGTCCACCACCCCTGCTGGTGTTCCCAGTGTCTAAGGTGCGTGTGCGGGGAGAGATGTTACTTTAATTATAAATTCTGTGTAACACAGATATATGGAAATTATACAGTTGCCGTTCTAAGTAAATGAACTACAGCATAATTTATATTCTTTTCTTGTTTTACAGATTGAGCATTTTGAAACCTGCTTCACCGATGGAAAAAGAGAAAAAAAAATTAAACATTGAAAAACCTAAAACTCTGAAAACATCGCAAAATGATAAATCATTTCTTAAAAAAAGAAGAAAACAATTGACTCTGCCGGGTCTAGGGATGGTTTGACTAGACCTTGATCATAAACAAAAATTTGTTGAAAAAAAAGAGCAAAATAGAGAAAAAAAAAATTGAGATTATAAATTTGAATGCATTCCTCTGTTTTATGTCATTTTACTGTGTCAGTGCTCAGAATATCAGCCATGTTTAGGAAGGTGGTAGCTGAGCATTTTGAAAGGTGATTTGTAATGTAAACTGCTGGCTGTAATAAATTCTCATTCAAAAATGTTGGCCTCTTATTTCTCTGTGTTGTCCCCATGAATTTGCATACCTGTAATAATTTAACAATACTTTGTCAAATTTATATATAGTATAGTATAGGTTTTACTGAGCTTATGTTCACTGTCAAGAGCCAAAGCGCGTGTAGCTGTTGTATCTCAGAGCATGATGATGGACGGTACTGTTGTTGTCCACCAGGTGTCACTGTTATTTAGCAGATCTCACAAACCTTTGCTTGTAATGGTGGATATTGTTTACACGATTGTTTGCTGTTATTACTTTGACAGTTATGTTTATAGCTCTAGACTGGGATTATACATGCTCTAGGGAATATTGCACAATATACATTTGGTGTATATATTTTGTGTAACTGAATATGGATTGGTTAATCCCCATGGTTAAGCAGTAGCGTTGTGAACAGTTCTCACCTCCATCATTGACACTCAGTAGTCAGGAAGTAGGGCAGTTTTGCATAAGTAAGTGACTGAGAGGCAGCAGCTTGAAGCTGTTACTCTACCCCCTCCCTACCAAAGACCCACTTTTGTCTTTTAGGGGGAGACAGCAGGTCAGCACTGCAGTATATACCACATAAGTGGTATATATCATTTGAAAGCCTGCAACTTGGAAGATTAATTTATATTTTGATTAGATGTGTATTCAAATTTTTGGTGGTTGGGGGGGCAGTAGCTCAGTCCATGAGGACTTGGCTTGGGGGCTCGAGGGTGGCTGGTTTAAGTACAACTCAGACCAAAAAGCAAGCAGTGTGTTAGAGGTGCCGGTTCACCTCCAGGGCACTGTTGAAATGACCTCGAGCAATGCAGCACTCGGGGTGCCTGATTGTGGGCAGCATCCATCACTCTATCACCTATCTCACAAAATGATAGTGCATGTGTGTATACAGGCCTACGCTGTGTAAAACAAACATTCGATTAACAATTGAATCAAAAAAAAAATCCAATCTCCACAGTATGATAGAAGTATACGATGACCATTTCAATGATTTCTTGTGACTCATAAGATGCTGCAGTTTATTGGGGTTAATAAATTGTCATACTGATTTGGTGCAAAATCTATCAGTTTTTGACCACTTGAGAATTGATTTACAAAATATGGCCAAAAATCCCTCTGCATTTAGGGAATACCATTTGAAGACATGAGGAGATTGAGGAACACCGTAGAAAAAGTTCTGTGGGTTGCTCAGAGACCCCGATATTGTCGGTACACCCAGGGAAGCCATCCAACCTCTGAATGCCTCAGGTCTTAAGATTATGGTTGTGAAGTTTCATGAGGCTGTGATTATAGAGGTCGCTATAGATCATTTTGCACAGCGAGATCAAGTGAGGTGGTCTCACTATGAAGAAATGACTGACATCATCACACATGAATACAAATGGATTAATTGAATCCACCAGAGTCTCGGTTTACCAGCCAGACCCAAGTGATGCAATTCCAATATAGTATGCAGAAATATTCAAATACATACTTTTTAGAACTCGTATAAGTCACACATTTAAGTACAATTTTTTCCCAAAAAACTGCATGGAATTAGCATAAAGCAAGATTCGTGGGTACCCATAGAACCCATTTTCATTGAGATATCTTGAGATCTTGAGATGAAACGTCAAGGGACCCCTTTCTCCGGTTTTTAGCTTTAAAACTAAGTCCAGTGCAGCTTCTGAAAGACAGTAATGTCAGCTGAAGACAGACAGCTTTAATTAAAACATGATTTTTACTTTAAGGAGAGCTGCTTTGATAATACAGACTGACTGGATCAGTGTTTTTTTCTAATCTGTACCATATATTCCACAGTGATAAATTATATATTTTTGTTAGGGCACGACCAGTTCTGGATTTTTGGGCTGATGCTGATATTAGGGAGTAAAAAATTATGATATCAATATATCAGTCCGTTCTCTTAATACAGAATATGTATATGTAAACATTTTTTTAAATGATCCCTCATATGTGGTTATCAAACACTTGTGACAAAGATATGCCATTTAGGCTGGATACATTACAGTTTAACACCAAACTGTAGTGTCTAAAATTATATCAGGATGCTGAAACAGTAACCCTTAACCAGTATTATTTTTTAATTTATTCTAAAAAACTATAAATAAAAGACAAAAATATATCAATATATATATATATATATATATATATATATGTATAAGCCTAGAAATTAAACTAATTTAAATTAAGAAAAGGGATCAAATATACATTAACTGCTGCCTATAAAGCCAACAAATAAAAACAATCTGCATTATATTCTGTTAAAAAGTTTTTATACAGGAGTACATCGGTCAATATATATGCAGATACTGATATAGAGTGATAGAGCTGCGAAAGGTTGATATCTGCTTTAATTTCTGTGACATATTGGGTTTAGAAAATCTTGATTTGATAAATGTAGGGTTAACATAGATCCTTAGAAACTACACCTTCAGGATGATAGGCAGGCATCTGTTCAGTTCTCAGGCTGTGAAAGTCTGCCAAATCAAAACCAAATAATTTGATAAAGGCACTTTATTTTGAAAAGGACCTTAGTGTTTTAACCAAACACTGTTGAAGCTGTGCCCGGTTCCTGCTATAAGGACCTGGAACTGTCTGCACCCTCAGCTGGCATGTGTTCTCTGCCCTCGGTTTACATCTGTGGCTGTCATCTGTTTATTGTATCTCTCTCACAGCCTCTACAGTTTTTCCTACCGTGCAAATTCTGTTTACTTTCCAGCACTTAAAATAGTCCACCGTCTTCTGTGTTTAATAGTGGTGAAAGTGCCATTTCATCACATCTTCCCTCCATCAGAGAACGGAGAAAATCCTTCCAACCAGAGCAGAGAGGTCCTTCGTACGAAGTCTTGGAACTGACAAAGCGTGAATGTGTCGGGAGGATGCACTACCTGCTGTTTCTTCTCATAATCGTGGGAAACATGACAGTTTTTCTCCTTTGTCCATTCAAAAGTAACATTTCCAAAACAGTTCACATGCAGGCCTAGACTGAGCGTGGCTGGCCAAAATGACTCAGATTGTTTGCAGAATGCTCTCACACTCACAAAACATTAAAAATATGCAATAAAAACAAATATTCTCATCAAATAACACAATGTGTGGTCAGATTGTTGTATTATCTCAATCAATCATTGCACAATGGACAAGAAAATATAGCTATCAATATGAACTGATTCATCCTCAATTTGTGCTATATGTCCCAAAAAGGCAAGCGAGCACATCAATTGTATTTTTTCTTGATGATTTTTCTAGATACAAACCCTACTGCCTTCTGTACCTGCACTTCTTAAACTTTTTTTAGGTGCCCAGTTGAAATACTGTAAGAAAAAAGAAACATTTTAAAATAAAGTTTTCTTCATTTTATTCTTGTGTGCAGATCTTTCCATGCCTTTAAATCATCACTGACATATAATACCTACAGTAAGCACCTAAATCAGACAAATTTCATCACAGGACAGATGTTGCACTGCATCATTTTTCTTCACCAAAGAACAAATAATGAATTTCACCCAAACTCAGAAATACTTAGAAACAAGATTTTTTGCAGTATTGTACTGCATCAGGTTTTTCCATCTCATTCTTTTTGGCTGGACCAGAACAGTGAACTCCTCTCCTGAGTTTCACACAAATACATTAGAGATTTACACTGGAGCATGTCATTTCTATCAGCTGTGAACAGATGTTTTCCTTTTGTTTCACACAGTTCAATAGTGTATTGAGGTCTTTCTGTGAGATCTTTGGTGAGTGGTTTGTGAATATATTTTTTTTATTGATTTTCAAAGTTTTTATGCCACAAAAGTAGAAGATGCAACACGTGCATTTTTGACTTCACTTCACCTGCTCAACTCACAAATACCAAGAAGAAATATTCATCAGGTATGTTAGGATTAGGATTTCAGGTTACAGAATACATTTTTTGTTGAGGAGGGAAAAGTATAATAAACAAATAACTGTTTTAAACGTCGAACAAAAGGAAGAAGTGAAAAAAAAGGAAAAGAAAAAGAAAGGGGGGCGTTCACTACTGTAACTGTGCTAAATGTTTTGAAAAAGGGTGTGAGAAAAGTGTGAAACCACTGAAAAGGTGTTAACACATTTGCAAGAGAAAACTTCTGCTGTGTGAAGAAGGTGATGATGAAGATCAAGCGGATCCCACTTTCATGCAATCAATAAAAACTATAACATGCTATTGATCCAATCAGGTGTCTTGCCCCTTTAGATGCAGAAGATGAGTTTAGCTGAAATTTTGTGAAAAGCAATACAACCCAAACAGTGTCCTGTCCTGTAACCTGAGAATACTGCAAGTATAAAGGATTGGATTACATGTAATTGGGACTTCATAATCAGATTGCAAACACAAGTGATTATGATCAGCCCAGATTACTTTGTCAAGGATTACTTGATGACATTTTTGATTATGTCTTTAAAATATGGCAATTTTAAAATCATGAACCTTTTTTCATGATAACCAATGATCAATTAACAGATAAAAAGTGCATCTGAGGTGTGACCTGTTAGTTCAGTTGGTTGAGCCTTCGCCTCAAGTACTGAGGCTGTGAGTCCTCTGCAGCAGCTGTGGGTTCGACTCCTGCCTGTGGCCCTTTGCAGCATGTCATTCCCCGACTCTCACTCCTCCCTCATGGGCAAAAATGCGTTTTATTTGCAATTTGTATTGAAGATATTTTGAGATATTTAAAGAGAGAAAACAATATTTGTTTTGTGGCTGCATCCAGTTTTTTGTCATAAGGTGCAATGTTTTTTGTTTGTTTGATTTTAAAGTAAAATTAATTCATCTTTTTTTTAAAAAAAAAAAGCATTTCCTGGGGCTTTTATTTATATGAAAGCTAAATATGACAGGAAAGGCGGAGATGATCCAAAGTAATCTGACCCAAAGTATATAAACTATAAGAACAAATCATTCTATTTTCTTTTGCCATGCATTATAGTGGATCAGTCATATTTTTATTCTTTATTCTGATGGTGAAAAACAGGAATTTGTTTGTGTAATTGTCACTTCACCAACTGAGCTTTTGATCATTAGAGGTTCCTTTTAAGTTGAGATGTGTGCTTTTATCACATCTCCAAAGCTTACTGTACTGACGTCATTTTATTATTGGACCAAAAACTAATTTAATATATTACAGCAGTGTCCAACTTTATTGGGACTGCAGGATCCTCAGTGTCTCTCCTGTTGCTCCAGCACAAGCACTCACAGGCTCAGGATCAGCCCTTGTTTAAGTGGACCAGGCTGTGAACATATTTCAGAAACCTACAGTACATGGCTGACTCAAAACAACTTTCCACTGGGATTTCACAGGATTATCCAGATTTGACTCTTTATGATGTTTGTTCATATCTGTTTGTGGTTCACAGAGGGAGGATTTGGGGTAAATACCTCTACAGTTTGATGGCACCACCAGTGCTGTGTTTGGGTTCTGTTCTTAGAGAACTATATGTGCTGGTTCTCATACTTCTTCATTTTGACATCATGTTCATCTGGATAGAGACTGTATGGTCCAGTGTAGGGTAGGATTTGTGTGCATCCACACTTTTGTAAGTACAGGATGCATGTGTGTGCACTCTGACCTGTGCCTATTTGTGATCTAACCCCTCAGCTTACTCTAGATTCCTGCTAAATCACATGATTTCCACAGTCTGGTTCAGGCTGTTTGTTGTTTTGGTCAGCTTTCATCCCTAATCAGGCTTTGCTGTACGGAGTCCTCGCCAGAAGTAAACAAAGTGTTTTCAACATGTCTGCTAATATATGATGGGCAGCAATAATCAAAGCTGTAAAAAAATCCACCAATCCATTGGTCCCTTCCTCTTGTGTGTCTTTAAATAATGATAAACACAGAGTGTAATCCTCTCTAGCTTGGATTAGATCTGTCTGTCTGGAGCTGCCCTGTCTGCCAGGTCATCATTCATGTACTATATTGAATGTCTGCACATGTAGAGTTGGTCCAAATGAAACTGATGATAAAAAAAGGGATTTTACTCATGTTATGTAAGAGAAGTTATTTCTGAGACATGAGTGACACTGTTTAGTTGAAATGTGTCTTGTTCACCATATTTGTTGTAATTCAGACAGAAGTCTAACAAGGTGACTTCATGCTTGGTTATTCAACTCACTTTGATCTCTCAGGCTTTGTAATGCAATTTATTAATGGCATTTATGACGGTCTGTTTATTTAACCTGATAGACAATTATATGGCTGTTTAACCAGTTGTGATGGACCATTGACTGTGTCAATACTGTGGACAGAGAAGTGTCTGTCACAGAGAAGCCCTCAAGCTTTTTTAAATTAATTTGATCATTTTGTTAATGAAAAAATAATTTAAAAAGAAAACATACAAACAACAACAATAATAATGATAATATTGTTGTTGTTGTTGTTGTTGTTGTTGTTGTTGTTTTACAGATTGCATAGCAGCTTGCATATGGTGACACAAGCTAAAGTGTGGTGCTGAACTTCGACCACAGTTAGGGCCTTTAAACTTTGGTCCAATTCTCGCGAGACGATTTGAATTTCTGAGCTAGAACGAGACTAGCGAACAACAGAGCAGGCTCTGTAGAAGCTGTTGTCGTTCGAAACGGAACGGATAGGTGGGACCGAAGACAGAGGAAAATAAGTGTTAGTAGCAGTGAGGAAGTAATTCACGGCAGTGCACCGGGACCACTGGTTAATTGACTTGAAACCGTTTTTGGAAAGCGGAACGTTTCCTTTCGTCTTCTTTACTGTCTGCGGAACAAGTGTCACTGGCAACAGACGGTATGTTCTCATCGTTTCTAGCTAACCTTGCTAGCCAGCTGCTAACGCTCGCTGTGTTTGGTAGTTAGCTGGCTGGCATTCTGGTTACCGTCAGTAAGGCAAGCTGAGACCCATGGAACATTTTTAGTGGCTCATAGCTATATTTTGCTAACGTCATGTGTCCTATTTTCTGTCTGGACACGTGTACCAGACGGTGATAATTAGTGAGGTGACGTAAACTGACATTAAACACAATGAACTATGGAGCTAACCTAGCTATCAATTTAACGAAGTCAAAGACAAGGAATAGTACATAACCTAACAGTTGGTGTTGTCATTACTTCTGAAATATTTTCAGCTGCTTATCGATATATGAGTGCTAGACCTCAGTTTGTAGTCATTAAAGATGTTGAGTTGTCCTTAACCAACGTCAAGTACGTTACTGCAGCAGTGTGCTCTACTTGGGCTGCAGGACTGATTTGCTAATGACAAGATAAAAAGTGCCATCAGCAGGAGAAAAAGTTATGATTTCAGATTGTTTGTAACGTTGTGCCTGTCACGCAGACAGTAAACTTTATGTAAAACAAAGATCTGATATTTGAGAAATGTCCCTAATGGGTTGTTAAGTATCTAATACTTAGCGTCTCCCTATTTTTGGGGGGTTAAAAACCAGAAATTGCTCGCATATTTTAATCTTCTGCATGTGGGGATTGTCAGGCGACATTCAGATGACTGTGTTAGACTTTTGATGCTTCTTTTAATGCCTGCCACTCCACGATAAAGATGGAGAGACCATCAGTAGGTTTAACACTACATCTGGGGTGTAGTGGTGAGTACAGTGGTGGGTAAACTGTTTCCCCATATTGATTGATACAGCTGACCTGAAAATAGATGAGCCTTATTTCAAAGAGGTAGATAATCTGAATATACTTGGATTTGCACCCCCACTTATGCCCCTAGTCTAGGTGAAAAGGACACAAAATGCAAATATGAAATTGCAGCCTTGAGGTAATGAAGACTAGACATATTCCATGTATTAAAGCTATTAATTAGTGATTGATAACAATAGATCTTAAGCAGCAGAAGAGGCACTACTATGGCCCTTGGGTCAACTTAATCAGCATGATGATATATCATATAAATAGGACTTGGGTACCAGCATGCTTGGGACTCACCTATACAAATGAAGCCACAGTTCTTGTGCTATTAATCAGCCCTTGCCTGAATCTGGAAGAAAAGTTTGAGCATCTCTTATTCAGTATGCATTGCAGGTGAACAGTGTCATAGTGAATGCACTGTGTACAGTGGAGTGGAAATTGTGTCTTACTACCCCAGCTGCTCTGCAGTGTAGTTGTTCTGCTTGGTTTATCATCCTTGGCTGAAGAAGAAAGACTGAACACTTGGTTGATGTATTTTGGCACTCGCTGCATTTGCCCTGTCATTGTTGTTTGCTGGTGGTGGCAAGGCAGTATATAGAAACAGTGAAAGATATGCAGCTGTGATCAGTGGGAACAACAGCTCAGTCCAGATACTGTTGGTAGTGTGTGGAGAAATGAGCCTGAATAACATCAAAGGACACCACAGTGTATTCCTTCAATTTATTCGAGGATGTTAAGTTTTTCGTATTGGGAAGAGTTTATTTAAGTTGTACATAGGAGAAGTTCAGTTGACTGTGAAACATGCTGTGTTTTGAGGTTACTGACCAAATGTAATGTTTTTGTTCTTGACAGTTTGACTACCCAGCCTTGCCCACAGTTTAGCAGCGTATTTATGGTGTATTTCCAAAGTTTTTTTTATCCTTAAAAAATAGTTGCATGATACAGCAACCACTAGGTCCTTAAAATTTTCAGCAGCTTGCCGTGATGTAGCTCAATCTTGGAGCACTTTCTTGTCCTAAATTTTTTAGAGGGATCTGCTGGTTCTGGTGGATGTAGGTAGCAAAGTTTACAACAAACGGTCATCTGTTTTTAGTCAGACTACTACTACAGTAATGCCAAACCATTGACGTTAATGAACACTTTCTTGTCAAAAAATGTCTCCATCTTTATTTTAGTTTGCACTTGTTTGATGTGCTTTCTCTACACTCTCTGAATAAGCTGTCTCCCTACACAATCACTTTGCAATCTTCTGCTCATCTACATAGTGCATATTTGTTTATATTATAAAGGGGTGTACAGTTGAGTGATGAAGGAGGTTAACTTCCTTCTGTTTGGATGTTTTGAGAAAGACTGCGATTCTGCTAGATACAGTATGTAGTAGGGGTGTCACGGTTCTATGGTAAACTATGATGTGTCATGTTGAAGTGTTGTTTCAGACACTGGCTGGACACCACAAGTAGGTAGGGGTGGAGAGAAAACAAAATACTGTCAGAATTGCAGATTTTGGCTTTCGATTATTGCCTTTTCATTGCTCAGCACTAGGGCTTGGCGATATTGGCTAAAAAAAATTTCATGATAAAATGTTTTTGAGTCAATATTGATGATTATTTTTATTTTTTAAAAATAGAGAATTTAACCACCTTATTTATTAAGGGACTCGTAATTATTTTAATGTTACTAATGATACAAATAAATAAAAAGAAATAAGTGTACTTGTCTTGCGCTTTCATGGCAGTTTTCAATGCCTTCAAGTGAAACTGTTAAACTCTCTATTGAACAATTTTCTTAATGCCATTGATGAATGTATTGCTGATACATATCACTGTTGTTTAATTACCAAAGCCCACTTAGCACTACAGATTTTTTCCCCATGAACTTATTGTGATGAGATCACATATATTGTGTTGTATGAGTGCTAGAGGCAGCCTTCCAGAGTCATCAGTGCCTGGGTGTCAGAGGCCTCCCTGGGCTTAGCAGCATGTTGTCCAGACCTGTGTGTTCTTCCAAAGAAAGGTCATTTGCCCAGCATGGCGACCTGACCTGTGTTCTGTATGTGTGTTTGTCAGGACCTGTGTGTGACCTCCCTCCCTCACTCTATGGTAAACACAGCTGCAGGGATAGGTGGTGGTGGTCTGACCAATACATCTGGATGCTGTCATTGATAATAACACGCATCTATGCGTCTTGGATGATGCTTAATGATTTTTTATGGATTAAAGTAAGATGGTGGTTAGATCGGTCAGACCAGTTCCTGAGGTTTTTGGTAGTTTGTAAAGTGGAAATTCATAGATCCTGTCGAGCCACAAACTGCAAGTCATCTCTGAACTCCACCCAAAAAGAATGTCATCTGAACTGCAATGCGAAAGTGCCCATTAACTCCGTGATAAGATCTCACATCTTTTGCCAGTGTGTTGTGCAGGTTATTTTATGAACTTTCATTTGCTGCTCAATGAAAGACAACAAACTATGATTGGTCGAGGACCAATGTCTCTCTCGGCCAAGTCCCAGCAAGAATTTATGACACTAATAATCACCTGTTCTCACACAGTTCTGAACCAGGCATTGCTAGACCTTTTTCACACCAACCATATTGCAATGAAATAGCAGGGTTAACACAGGCATTACTGATGATACTAATCAAGGTCCCTTTAACATTTAGTATATCAGAGCCTTTCCAGTGAACCAACATGCACAGTAGCAGCACCCTGAGTCTATTTGATGTGAATGGAATGGAACCTTAATTAGTGTCAGTGGTAACACCTGTGTTTACCGTACTACTTGATGTCAGAATGGCTTCTGTGAAAAAGATCCACTGCTGAAAGTGACAGTCGGCAACAGCTAGAATGATAAGCTGCTACTGGAATGTTTTGTACACTGTTCTGTCATAATTATAATTAGCATCATAGCTTATTTAATCCATGGAGTGTGCCAACCTCTGCATCTTAAATTAGTTACTCTAGGTGTGCCCGAATAACTTATCACATTCACACAGTCTTAATTTTCACTCACACAGTGGAATGTTTGCACTGTAGAGTAGACATTAAGCAGAGCAGTGCTGCAGCACTACCAGACTTAGATGGACAAAACACAATAGATTACAGCAAAGAAAGGGTCCGATTTTGACTGACTTAATTTTAGGCTATACCAATCCATTAAAATATCCCCCGATTGGCCTGATACTTAGGATTGGGTCAAGACATCACTACAAACATTAACTACTGTGGTAAGCTAGTCAGCGATGCATTATCATAAACATTCAAACAGTAGAAAACACTTCTTTCCTTTCCAGTCTTTCCTTACACATATGTTCATGTGTTTTTGGTTTTTGAAAGGCAAAAAAATGACACCATACTTAATACTTCTCTCAATAACAAGTGATATTTTTACTAAAGCCTCCTGCACACCAGGATATTAATGAATCAAAAGAATGACAGGACTGCCACAGCCATTTCTGTTTGCTAAGCTATGGTTGGATAGTTGCTGTTTGGGGGATGGGGGGTAGAGAATGGTCAAGGCCATTGTGATTACTTATATCTGGATGCTGAAGGCCCCTCTTTAGTTGTATGCATAAACACATGTGGTCACAATTGATGCTTTGATGTCAGATTCTTGTGTTTTAGCAGATGATGGTAAAAGGGATTCACAGGGTGGGAAAGTAAAGTCACAGAGTGGTTGTGGTGTGTTAAGTGATAGCATCTCCCTTTTAATGTTCATCAACTGAAGTTTTCTCTTGTACCTGTCTCAGGCTGTGTTGTTTCTCTAATCTCCACACCACTTTGCAGCAAGTTCTTGTTTGTGCCCATCTCTCTGAGGTATGCATAAAAGAGGCTTTGATTTTTATGTTTTTTTTTCAAATGCTAAATGACTGGTCTTCTTTCCCAATCCTGTTGAAAAATCAGAAACAGGTGTGTCAGGCTCAAGCACAAACTGGCTGTTCTTCACTCACATGGCCTCAGAGGATGTTCAGTATGTGTGTCAGGCAATCAGGCTGAACAAACAAAACTCCTTCAGGACCAATCATAACTGCATCCTATTCAAGATGCTGTGCAAGTAAAAGGCAGCACTGAAGATGAGCAAGTAGTTTTGAAGAAAAAAACGGAATACACAATACATAGTTACTAGTAAGATAACCACAGATAATGAAGGGTTGGCTACTGTGATATTAATGGTATGACAAAATCTCTACAAGTTCATTGGCTTACAGTATATACTGACTTCCTTTGCAGTATAGAGAAGAATGGAATTTGATTTTGCCAATTTCCAAGTCTTAGTAAATATGGAAAAATATTTGTGTTTTCAGAATATTGCCCTTATTCTGTTTTTAAAAAGAGAAAATGTGTTTTTCATGGTGTTTGGAGTGGGCAGCCAGCACGTGAGATGTTTACCACTTCATGAGACAGCGCGGCCAGAGGGAGCTTGGTAATGTTGAAAACAAAGCAATAAGTATGGCGTGCGACTGAGCACTCACTCATAGACAGAGCTGTCTCTACGCCTGTAGGTCAAAGTCTGCTAAACAACTTCGCCCCATGTCCATTTATAACCTAGTTGTAATAAATTAGTTTGGAAGATAATGCAGCAATATCTTTGAATTGAATATATAATAGCAACACAAATAGCCAGATAGCTTGTCTGAATCTATGAGTCATGCAATGATGTCGAAAAGTAGACAGGCTATCTTTACTGCTTAAAGGAACCATATCTTTGTGGCTACATTCATCGTTTCTATGGATACATTGGACAAACAAGGTTGCACAAACGCCATGAAAATTAAACTGTTTAACTTTTTTCAATTCATCTCCGGCTCTTATTTATAAAAGACACAAAATATGGGAAAAGAAAAAGTATTTATTCAATATGTTAAGGGATAAAGAACAGGTTAACAGTGCAGACTGAGCAGCCACAATGCAGTTTTCCGAGAGCTGGCTTTATAATCCCAAATATAATAGCATACATAGTCAGAATGTAACATACATGTTACCGGTTAAACCCTTCATTGATGCAATAAACCTCTAACTATTTGTGCTCCGATGTCACATGTGGTCTGAAAAATCTTACAGAGATGTCTGGAAATTTGAGCCTATAAACGAATGGCATTTTTTGAAATTGAAAATGTGTAGGAACCGTGTATATATTGGCTGAAATTTGTGTATATATTTATTCTGTCTCTTCCTCGGTGTTGCCAGGGGAAATGTATAACATACTCCCAATTTACCAGTTCATTCCTTTCTATTTCACACCCTCTTCCTGAGCTCTTAGCTCTCTCAGCTGAGCAGAAATGCCAGGATGCTTACCTCATTTCCTCCCCTCTTGAGTGAAGTGAGGGAGGAAAAGAGGGGAAGTCTGGGAGGAGGGGGGCGGCTGGATACTGTACTGGCTTTGTTGGGGTTGGAAACTTTTCCTTTTCTTCTCCCTGTCGGCCTGTCTGCCTCTCTTTGTACATTCAACAATGCCTTCCCTGTTCACACTGTTCTTGTATTTGTTGTTTGTGCCGTTTTTAATCCCTTGTAGAATAAGCTTAATAGTAAAATCCATGGCCATTTTTCTCTTCTTTTTGAACTAATCTATATCGTGTGTAAGTTTTCCTCCCTGCAACAGAGGGAGATGCACACTGATATGCCTTTGAATGTCTTCTCTGAACACACAAATACAATGTTAAGCCTGTCATTTAAATACAGCCAGTGACCACACCCCCAGTTTTCAGCTTGCTCCACACTTTGGTGAAAAGGGAGGGACATTGTTTGACTTTCATCCCACATCAGTCAATAGCTGCTCAGCTTGCCTGCCAGGAGGTTGCTCTGTGTCCGTTCATGATGCAGTGGAAGCCTCACTAATGCATTGACTGTCCCCAGCCCCATAGAAGCCCAGGAATGTGCATAGAGGCAGCATTACACAGGAGACAGGCAGGCCAGGAATGCAGCTGGAGTGATACCGAGCGACCAACTACACTGGCTCAGCTGCTACATGTTTCACATTTGTGTCTGTCTCATCCCTAGCCTGTCATCACTGTTGTCTCCTAGTCTCTCTGTATACCTGTGCATCCATTTACCAGTCCTCCTTTGAATCTTCTGTGTCCTTGCTTGTCCTTATGTGTATTTTCTTGTGCATCCATGTGCTTGTGTTTTAATTGTGCCTCTTCTATATGTGTTAAATAGGATAACTAATGTCACATTGTGTCCCTACATGACACCAGTGTCAGGCAGTAGCTGAGACAGTCTGTGGGTGTTTTCCTTTGCCCACTCAAATGTAACCCCACACACGCTGCTTACTACTTATAGAAACACAGCTCACTAGTGAATCTAAGTTTAGGCCCAGTAGAATCCCAGGTCTAATTATCAACTCAGTGGAATGATGGGCATTCTTCTGCACTGCTGAGTCACTCAGGGTGGTCCTCTCCTTTCTGTTAGAATACCGAAAGGTGCTGATTTACCCTCCTTGATCCAGGAAAAGGCGAGGCTTGGATATGGAGAGGTTTGCCCTTTGTAATTTCCCTTTAGCTCATGGTTGGTTGGATCAGGCCTATGTTTAACCAGCATGGCAACATGGTGGGGAAAGAACTCAGTGGGAACTTAAAAATGTCCTCTTACTTATTGGTTGGTTGGTTGGTTTGTTTTACGTGCTAGTATATTATTGTATGTATGCATGAATCTGTGTTTCAAAGTGACTGCATAACATGTTCTTTTCATGTTAAGTCTTTCCTACATATGTTGTGGGAATGTGGTTTTGTTTGCCCATGTGTTGTTAGGACAGAAAATGTCAGAAAAGACAGTGATTGAGTGACCCCTTGGGTCTGCTGTAGTAGTGCAGTTTCACCATGCATCGTATAACTTAAGAACGTCAGATATATGTAGTTTATCACTTAAAGTACATGTATATATAGACTTTAGGTTTTAAATACAATACCGATGTGAGACAATATGTTTTGCGAAACTGGAAATGACAGATATTGATAAGCCCTAGGGTAACATGGTAATGATTCGTCACAAAGATATATCCATGTGCGCTGTTGCTGTAAGTGGATGTGGTTACATGTCAAACATGGAAGAATTTCATATTCCAGAAACAATATCATATTGCGATTATTTTGACATGTATTGCGATTTGCTATATGATCTGCAATTATTAGGGATGACCATCTGAGTATTGAAATTTTAATTTTCACTGAAAAAAAAAACAACTTAAAATCATGATGATGTGACATTTGTTGAATTCTGTATTAAATAAATTTGTAGTAGTGTTAGCAACAGACTCCAAGGACAGGATAAAGAGAAAGCAGACAGTCTACAACGAGACAGAACAGCTGACGGTGTCGCCAACAGCGGTAAACTTTCTAGCTCTTCATGTTAATGTTAGCCAGCAGCAGACTGCTATTCACAGACTGACAGTTAAAATCTCACCTCCTGTTCTGGGTGCGTCTCAAACATTTTCTCATCCAGACTCGTTAAACTACTTGTTCTGTTTTTCTCACTGCAAAGTTTTACTACAGCAAACTGTTGCACCGCGCCAGTCTCTGGTTTGTTTACATCGGCTTCTACACAAGATCATGTGAAATCGCGTCCTGCGAAATCTCGCAAGATCGCGTTTCTTCTAGTACATAATATTAATTTAATCTATACTAAGGCCTGGCTGTAATCTGGAGCACTTTTGGAGAAAATATACAAGTTATTTAATTGTCAGTGTTTTATTATGAACATCCAATTTAGTTTTACAAGAAAAGTTGCAAAAATGTTTTGTGAATGCTGTCTATTATATTTCTTAGACTGAAAATCGGAATCGGCCAAAATCGGAATTGGCAGGGCAGACCCTTAAAAAAAAAAAAAAAAAAAATCGGAAATCGGAATTGGCCAAGAAAATTGTAATCCGTGCATCTCTAATATGCTATCTTATATCCTCATCGTTTGACCTGTAGCTTGGATCACAATAAGATCGCTTTAGGCTGTATGCTTTTTTTATTTGACCTTGTCCTGAATATTTTCCATATTAATGTTGGTGAATAGGGAGATATTTATTATAGGGAGAAATGAATCCCAGCTACAGAAAGTCTGTGGTGCATTTAAAAGTTGACTGCACCATGTTTCTCAGCTTGTGTTTAGTGAAAGTTGTACTCTCCCAGGCTGTAGCAGGTCAGCTGAGGTCATTACTGGATGTGTTCTCTCACTGGAATGCTGAATGAACTCTGTCCCCAAGGAAAGCTCTGGCACGTCTACCAGCTCTCATCTTTAGATCTGCTTTCTCAGTTTGTTGTTCTGTGCATGCTCACGCTTACACACAGAATTTCTTATTGCACTCTTATCTACATTTTTATTACATTTTTATCTACATTACTCATTTGTGCATTCCCAGGACCTGTTCATGTCAGCGTTAGAAGCTGTCTTTGTATTGGTGATTATTACTCAAGATTACAGAGTAGGGTTGCAACAGTATGAGATTGTCACTCTACGAACATTTCATGATATCACAGCTTATGGTATTGCACAATTATTATTGTTATTTTAAACTTAAATGACCTTTTGAACTGCCATTGTATAGGATTTGGTGGCATCTAGCAGTAAGCTTGCTGGTTGCTGACAACTCACTTCACTCTCCACTTCCAAGTGAGCAGGAGAACCTATGGTGGCTGTAAAACTTGCCAAAATGCAAAAACTGTCTCTCTAGAGACAGAGTTTGGAAGAACATGTACAATGTACAGAACAGACAGGCAGGCAACATGGTAGCTTCTGTAGAAGAGGACCCGCACCCCATGTAGATATAAATGGCTTATTCTAAGGTACTGAAAACACAACAATTTTTATTTTCAGATGATTATAAAGAAATTAAAACATACTTGTGAATATTATATGACATTTCTTCCATGTTATATCAGTGAATCTCCCTTAGTCTTACACACTGGACCTTTAAAGGAATGAAAACAAGAGTTTTAGTTTCAACTAATGCTTTATTATATTTTCAAAAAAAGATATGTTCTAACAGACATGAAACTTGATATAAACTTGAAATATATAGGGGTTTATTTTTAATATGGTAGAATGAAATGTTGTAGATGAGCAAATCCACACAGTATGATGATCACAGTATAATTTTCTGTGATATTGGTATATTGCTGCAGCCCTATTACAGAGACTTCGTCTAATGAACCTCAATGTCTAGCAGCATAGGGACTATAACAGAGACAGAGCGTTACAGGCCCATGTATAACCTAATAAGTATTATAGGCCTATGTATAATATATATTCCACATAATACATAATCAAATTGGGAATTGTATTATGTAGGCTAACTCAAACTAAACATGTCATAGAAGAGCACATATTATTGAAAAGGATGCAACTCACTAGTATGTCAGGTTATTGTAATATAAGGGCCTCATATTTTCAATAATTTGCATTTGTAAATATGTGTTACAACTACGACAGTGAAAATGGTCTTTTCGTTAAAAGAAAGACAACAGAGGGCTTTTTACGGGGCAGGTGTGATCTCACCTATGACCTCAAATGAGATCAAGACTTTGACTGCTTTTCCACAACACAAATGTTTTGTTTCATTAAACCTCATGTGCTTTCACTAATCGGTTTTGGACAGTTGTTTACAACCGCTAACAACGGCTTGTCAAATGTGTGTGCTTTGTCTCGTGTTATTAATATATTATATAAACTCCTTATTAATATTTGGGAGGTGTATAAGTAATACAAGTTGAGGCTGTGTGTTACATTGCGTACTGTATGTTTGCTTGCAAGATGCAGTGGGTCAAAAGCAGATGTTCATCCTCAGAAGTCTGGATTTTCCTTGTTTCAGTGTTTATGCAATGCATTCAGATTAAAAGACAAACCATATTATTGAGTAGACTGTTTAGACCATTACAGCCTGTATTGTCTTGCTTTTCAAAATAGTTTCCATGAGTTTTTAAGTTCTTGTCATTTTTGGGACATATTTAAAATCTTTTCATATGTTCAATTTGCATCATAATCTTTGACTGATATGTCTGGATGACGGTGACGTATCAGAATGTTAGGTCTTTCTGTTGAATTTGTGGCCTTCTGTCACACAATTTGTAAACTCTGTTTTCCTGCATTGTATAAAGAAGGTTTGTCTTTACTGATCCAATAATAATAATGTATTGACATTTTATCACCAGTATGAAGTTTCCTGTTTACGATCTCTAAAAGCATATTATTTTGTCCTTAGGTTACAGCTGCATTAGTGAGCCAGTACTCGTGTTACAACCCATATTCTCTTATTTAAGAGGTCTGGGGAATTTTAGGTTATTGAGAATACTCTGTTTTCTTTCCTTTGTCTTTCTGTCCACTCTCCCTTTTCTTTTTGAACATTTCTGCTTGCTTCCCCTGTAGAAATGTCACTTAATCTATGAAGGGAAATGTACTGTAGCTGTGTGGAAAGCTGCCAAATCGCAGAGCAGGATTTTGTTCTGGGGGAGCGAACAATTCCTCACATGCTCCTTCAGCACCTTTTGCCTATTTCCCTCTCCTTCCATCATTACTCATCTCTCCAAGTTGGGGTTTGCTTTTTTATGTCTTACTTTCTCTTTTTATTGTTTCTCCTGTTCTTACTTTCTCCTTTATTTCTCTGTCTCTTTCCCTTTTTTCTGCCCTCACTCTTTCTGCCTTTCTGAGCTCTCTTCCCCAGTTCCAGGCACACTGGGCAGATTTGGATTGTGTTAATGTACTTAAATCGGCACGCTCAATGAGAAAAGCCTTTACTGCTGACCACAGCCTGCAGCCAATGAGCTGACATAGGTGTTTCATTTTGTGAGTGGGACCTCGCCAGGGCCTTCAGATGAGACAGCTGGCCTAGTCCACCTGCATCATCAGTCCTCTCATCACACACACACGCACACACACCACTATCTGCTCAGCAGCGATAAGCCCGGACAGGCACTTCTTGGCTGATTTAGATGCGGTCCCAGCCTTGTGACAGACATCAAGGTCAGGATAAAGTGCCTGCCCTGCAATCATCTTTTCATGGTTGAATGGAAACTATTAGCCTTTCACACTCTGTTTACTACACACTGCATGCCTAATATCTCACTCACAGTAAAGTACAATGCACTCAACAGCAGTACTGTTGCACAGCCTGAGGTAAAAAGCTGAAGTAATTTCCCTCTCAAATTCTGTAATGCTGCTTTCCTTACTTTTTTGCATCCCAGTGTTACATGTTTGTTCTTTAAAGCCCACTATGCCTGTTACTCTCTGCAGTTCTCGAAAAATCTTAGAGAGAGGATTAGATACCCAATTCAATGCCATGGTAAAAACAATAATAAAACTCAGCCACAGTTATTTCTCTTTGCCACCAAGCAAAATTTGTAGGCATATATGCTGCATCCATCAGGTCTGGAAGAATTGCATCCCTGGCTGGGACCTATTAGGGACATCATGATTGGAAATTTAGTCATCCAATACCAGTAAATTCCCACAATTTTTGATTCTTGTATCTCTTTTCCACCTGAAATAAAAACTCCTCTGAGCTTCTCAGACAAAAGGCTGAGGGGGATATTTACTAAGCCTGAGGCCAATCAGGGGAGCTTGTTGCCAATGTTTGGTAAATAATGCAAAAACACAGTACAATTATACCGTCAAATTCTTTTTCCTAGTAGTAGGAACGGTTGGAGGCTTGTTTGGTATCTGTCACGTCAGGGATATTGGGCCTCATTCATTAATATGTACGTAGAAATGTTCTTACTGTGCGCACAAAATAAGTTCCCATTCAAAGTCACCGTCTGATTCATGAAACATGCACACCAGCCCGTTTGTTCTTACCACTGTGCGTGTATTAGTGAATCAGAGTCATTCTAAACTGATAGGCTCGTACCTGCTGCCTGCAATCTACATACGGACACACCCCCTTTTCTCTATATAAGGAAATATGTTTGCATTGAAAAGTATCACAGAGAAAGCAGTGAAGTCACTGTAACTTCACATTCATGTTGAATCAGTTTTTGCTGCGGGGTGTGGGGGTGCCTATTCGTGTTTAGAGTTCAACCGCTGTGAAAGAATCAGGAAATAACATTTTATTTCTCTGATTCAGCAGCTTTCGACCAGTGATGAGCACCGCCTCTCCCCATTCAGTTTGTACCATGGACACACTACTGCAATCCCCGTGTCCGAGGAGAAAGACAGAAAAGGCACATTGGGACTCACATTAAATAATTCCTTTGGCTGCAATAACCGAAGTGGTGCATGTTGTGTTGTGTCCCAGGAGAAACTGACTGTTTTGTGTGTATGCATGGTCTGAGGCATTTCTAAATTTGTTCGCAGACTATGAACAAATATGGGTAAGAAAATATTGATGAATCCCAGATTTGTGCCTAAAATCTTCATACAGCTGATTTAAAGGCATAGTTGGCGATATATTCCGATGCACTTTTTGTCAAAATCTCCTCACTATCCGCAAGTTGTCACTTCTGAGAGCATGCTGAAAAAAAATCTGGTTTCAATATACAGCCTGGGCTCTGAATTTCAGCAGGTAAATCTGTGGCTCGGACCAAGCCACCAAAACATGGGTCCACCCCCTCACGCCCGGGGGGCCGGTTCATACTCGTGCACAGGTCAGACATAAGGGGGAGGGGGGAGTAGTAGGTCGCTTAGCATGCGCAGTTAGAGTAAGAGAGAGACATGGTATATCAGGTGCAGATATTTTGCACTCGCCATGGCTGAAAAACAGCCCAAGAGAAAACGGTTGGAGGAGCATAAATTAAAGAGAATGGGATAAAACGGATTAAAAATGGACACGGAGGTCGCCGTCTTTCTGCTGGAC
>JAJHUR010140321.1:306606-320919 GCA_027495735.1 Lutjanus campechanus | reverse complement strand
TCCATCAGGTCTGGAAGAATTGCATCCCTGGCTGGGACCTATTAGGGACATCATGATTGGAAATTTAGTCATCCAATACCAGTAAATTCCCACAATTTTTGATTCTTGTATCTCTTTTCCACCTGAAATAAAAACTCCTCTGAGCTTCTCAGACAAAAGGCCGAGGGGGATATTTACTAAGCCTGAGGCCAGTCAGGGGAGCTTGTTGCCAATGTTTGGTAAATAATGCAAAAACACAGTACAATTATACCGTCAAATTCTTTTTCCTAGTAGTAGGAACGGTTGGAGGCTTGTTTGGTATCTGTCACGTCAGGGATATTGGGCCTCATTCATTAATATGTACGTAGAAATGTTCTTACTGTGCGCACAAAATAAGTTCCCATTCAAAGTCACCGTCTGATTCATGAAACATGCACACCAGCCTGTTTGTTCTTACCACTGTGCGTGTATTAGTGAATCAGAGTCATTCTAAACTGATAGGCTCGTACCCGCTGCCTGCAATCTACATACGGACACACCCCCAAGGAAATATGTTTGCCTAGAAAAGTATCACAGAGAAAGCAGTGAAGTCACTGTAACTTCACATTCATGTTGAATCAGTTTTTTCTGTGGGGTGTGGGGGTGCCTATTCGTGTTTAGAGTTCAACCGCTGTGAAAGAATCAGGAAATAACATTTTATTTCTCTGATTCAGCAGCTTTCGACCAGTGATGAGCACCGCCTCTCCCCATTCAGTCTGTACCATGGACACACTATTGCAATGCCCGTGTCATAAGACAGAAAAGGCACATTGGGACTCACATTAAATAACTCCTTTGGCTGCAATAACTGAAGTGGTGCATGTTGTGTTGTGTCCCAGGAGAAACGGACTGTTTTGTGTGTATGCATGGTCTGAGGCATTTCTAAATTTGTTCACAGAGTATGAACAAATATGGGTAAGAAAATATTGATAAATCCCAGATTTGTGCCTAAAATCTTCATACAGCTGATTTAAAGGCATAGTTGGCGATGTAATCCGATGCACTTTTTGTCAAAATCTCCTCACTATCCGCAAGTTGTCACTTCTGAGAGCATGCTGAAAAAAATCTGGTTTCAATATACAGCCTGGGCTCTGAATTTCAGCAGGTAAATCTGTGGCTCGGACCGAGCCACCAAAACATGGGTTCACCCCCTCACGCCCAGGGGGCCGGTTCATACTCGTGCACAGGTCAGACATAAGGGGGAGGGGGGAGTAGTAGGTCGCTTAGCATGCGCAGTTAGAGTAAGAGAGAGACATGGTATATCAGGTGCAGATATTTTGCACTCGCCATGGCTGAAAAACAGCCCAAGAGAAAACGGTTGGAGGAGCATAAATTAAAGAGAATGGGATAAAACGGATTAAAAATGGACACGGAGGTCGCCGTCTTTCTGCTGGACAGGTGAGCAACATTAGCTTCGTGGTGCTTCACAAAACAGTAACAGCCGTCAGGCGTTCATCATATTGTCTAATCTGCCAAAATCTACTGTTGTTGTGATGTTATCTATTTATAATAGCAGTCGAGTTGTGGGTACAGTTGTCTGACAAGTCAGCTAACCTTAGCTTTGCGGCTTAGCGCTGTGCTAACCCACAACTTGGCTATTTCAGCTGCTTTACTGCTGCTTTAGTTTCTACGGCCGTTTCCATGACAATGTGCGTCCATGAACTTCGGGGGTAGAGCCCGGGGTGGAGTATGAAGGGAGGGGAGGGTCTGTATTTGTTTACACTTAAAATATCAACAACCTCTACTCGTTTTCTCCCACATCGCTAACTAACGCTAGCACAAAATTATGCTTACACACTGTTTGTGAATGATGCCCAATTTCTGGAAAATGTACCTAGCATACATGTTTTTGGTGGTCGGGGAAACTAGATCACCAGGAGGAAACCCATTAAGGCACTGGGAGAACATGCAAACTCAACACAGAATTAGGGATTCAAACCCATGACCTCTTTGCTGTAAGGTGTGAACCACCTCGCCAACCTGTCACATAAATCACAAGACAGGAAGAGAAAATGTGCAAAACATTCAGTCTTGTGTGTGTGTCTGTGAGAGAGGTGTCATGAATCCCATACCTCCTTCCATATGTGCAGGAGATACCAAGGCCAGCCCTGCCCACCACATCAGAGTTTCCTGTTTTTAGTCCTGGCTCAAAGCAAGTAGAGTCAGAGCTGTAGAACAGGGAGGGGATCACTGTCTCTTGCTGTTTTTGTGCGTGTGTATATGTGTGTGTGTGTGAATGAGAAGGAGAGAGAAGGGGGGAGGCTGTGGGAAGTAAGAGCAGCATGTGTTTCAGAAAAGCGGAGCAGTGTGGTGCTGGTAGTGTCAGTGGTTTGGTTGCAGCTGTAGAGCTGCTGTGCTGCTTTTGATCTTTTGGTGTAGTGGTGCAGATTGACAGATTGCGGAGATTCTGTTTTACTGCAATTGCAGTAAGTGCTTATAAAGTATGCACATGTACAGTATGTGTGAGAGAGCATGCTCTGTAGGCCCCTCCAGCTTGTGTGGGTAGTTTATGGGTGTGTGTATGGGTGTGTGTGTGTCCGTCCCTTGGCACTACTCTGTGTGTGTTTGCACAGCATGGTTCATTGCCAAGGTGTAACCAAAGACACAGATAAACACACACATACACATTGAGGGATGGACACCCAGCGAGTAAGCTGGACCTCAGTAGCAATCCTCTCCTAAAATAACAGACATTCTTTCTCCACCTCCCTCATCACCACTCCCAGAAACACAAAGCACAACACAGATGTAGAATCAGGAGACTACAAATAGTAGTGAAGCAAACTGTTGTGCAAACTTGTGGTTTAACCTTGTTAATCATTCCCAGGACATTATCACGTTTATATTGTTCTTTGGGCACAGTGTAGATGATCTTCAATCTCAAATGCTGTTTTACATTTCTTTGTTGGTTTGTTGAGATTGTGAGCTCTGTTGTGGGCAATCTGTATTTATCTGCTCACGTTGACTTACTCAGATATTGTATACATCTCAAGAAGTAGGCTATCCATCAGCGGTGATTACTTGCTTGTTTCAGATGGTAAATCTGGACTTTTATTTCTCTACAAATGAAGTTGTCCTGTTCATCTAACCCGTAACAATGGTGCATGTAATGACGAACATAGTTTCTTGGAAAGCCTGACCGATTTAAAAGTAGGCTGATATTGTTTACTGATAATCAAATTACAGCAAATGATACAGAAAAAGGAAACAGCGTCAAGAATACACAGATTGTCCATAGATTGATTTTAAAAGAGCAGTGCACTTTTAATTCTTAGAAATATTCAGTCAGTGGACCTGGAATGTGAAAAAAATATTAAAATATCCCAAATAAATAAAACATAAGTGCCATAAAACCACACAACCAAAACAGTTAATAAAATGGACTCCTGGGCTGTTAACAAAAATTGCATTTAAATAAATATTGAACATTTGACTTGAATTAGCACAGGGTTGTAGAGAGTTGTAGGTTAGTTTTCTTGCCACTTTTTGTTGTCATGGTTTTTAAACAAAGTTGACATACTGGCCGGCACCTATTAGTCTTGATTATCACATTATCTTCACTTCACTTGGTTCACTGTGTGTGTGTGTGTGTGTGTGTGTGTGTGTGTGTGTGTTTGGAAGAGCTCCCCGAGCCCCGCCCATGGTGAAACTCCGACAAAGGACAGATGACAAGAGGACAGAAGCAGCATGACCATAAATGACAACAAAACGTGTCTCAGTGTAGTTTGTTTCTGTTCATTTGGATTTTAGTTGCTGTGAAAAAAAAATGCTCAGCCACTGCACCCATGTCTCATAATGGTAGGAGAAGCCCTGCTGTTTCTTTTGGCATCATGTAGGCAGAAATGGTGGTGAGGTTCTTATATTAACAAACAAACATGTAAACACAGTCTACAATATTTAGGCCAGCAAAAATTATTGAGTCCACTCCAAATTATGTACAATAAGTCGAAAATGTAATTATCGTGACACGCCTACCTGTCACTGTATGTAATTTGTCTTTTCCTTTTTAGAACATTATAAGCAGTCAATGCCAAAAGTGTATGCATTCAATTAAAACCTAACAATAGCCCTCCTAGCCCCCCAAATCTGGTACTGGTCAGACTGTAGCTTCTTTTGCCTCTGCAGCTGTGCACTGTTGTAGTTTACACAGTCTCCCTCTGTCTCCCTCTCTTTAGCTCTTTGTTTCTCTCACCCTCTCAAATGTGTGAAATTCTCAAGTGGACAGAACACTCATCAGATCGACTCAGAAGCCATCTGTCCTGATATTATCATTTTGTGGAGTGACTAGACACACAAACACACACAGGCAGGGAGATTACAGAGAAGTAATTATGTTTTGTCATACAGGAAATTGTGAAATTACCAGACCTACCCAGCAAAGTTCTGTCGAAATTCAGATGCAAGAGCATGCATTCTTAGAGGATTTTCTTGTAACTTAAATCTTCAGCTGTAACAGTTTGTTGTAGGTATGAGCTTCATGTTGGCTAATATGTCCCTGCCAACATTTCCTGTTACATTTCAGGCAGCAAGTATCCAGCTTAGACTTCCTTGTGTTACCTGGAAAATTCACATAATAAAAAGTGTTTGTCAGACTGGTATTAAAGGTGACATGCTGTTTATTGCTGTTCAACTTGATATAATCCACTTGTGCAAGAGCCTGTGCAATTATGATTTACAGTTGTCTGGATTGCTGCTACATCAAAAACTGATCTACCAAAGCAACCCATTGCTCTGCTCTGCGTGTATTATCTCACACTTCCTCCTGTTTGCTGTTATCAGCAGAGGACAGTCTGGGCCCAGGCCTTGTCACTGTTGATCTTACAGGCACATCAGAGCGCTGTCTCTCTGCGTCAATACTGTCCAAGGTTGTCAACCTTCTGTCCTCTCCTCTCAGCTCTGTGACTGATGCACTGATCAGCTATGCAAACTTGCACTCTGCCAACTGTGATACTGACTGAGCAAAATGTTAAAGCCATCAAATACATTGGAATTTACTGTAGTGTTTATTGAATAAGCTGATAATTGGAGGGCCTGGCTCAGAGAATTAAATGCATGAAATTAGCTGTGCACTGACAAAAATGTGCCATAATATTTATTTTAGATCTTTTATTATAAACCTGTGAAAGTATGAGCAGTATTCCTGAAGATAGTTGTTTATTAAGCCACATTTAAGATCTGGCTTTATAATCTTTTAAAAAAGTAAGAATTATTCAAGTTTTTTTTGGCATTTTCAGCTTTGTTGGATCACATTAAAAGCGAAGAGGCAGAAAGGAAATGGGGGAGAGAGAAGGGGGCATGGCATGCAACCAGGGTCATTGGCTAGAATTGAACAAGTGATGTTCCAGTTATCTGGCATGTGCATTGTGAAATAACTTTTCAGCTACCAAGGCACTCTATTCATAAACTCTTGCACCAAAATTAACCTTTATTGCTAACGTGAGGGACGATAATAGGACATTTATTTTATTATTCATCATTCCGTTAATGAAATAGGCTCTGTAATATCTAGTGATGAATTTTGATTTAGGCAAAATGCTCTATAAAAAACAAAGTATATTTATAAAGTTTTTTTGATGTACTTTGTTAGAAAAAAATAAAAGAGAATTTGAAGAGTCACAACTGTTCTCTGCTGTTGTTGTAGACTGAGTGATGGCAGGTAGATTTGGTTCAGTTAGTGCTTTGGAATATTAAATCAGCCATCTTTGCTTACTACAACTTAGCCTTTCTTGCACTCAGGTGTGCGTAAATTACAAGTTATATGAACTTCTTTTTAAATTACAGAAACTATTTGATATCTTATTGGCCATGAAAAGCTAGTAATTATCAGTTATCTGTGTCGGCTAAAAAATAAGATCCATATTATTCATCCCTTGACTAACTTCATTGAACAAGAAGTATGTTGTTTTTCACATCCCCAGGAGATCATTAGGGAATGGTAGCTTTTGATCGCATCTCCGGGGTGCATCTGTGGATGTGGCTTAGTTGAGTCGCGTCATCAGTCATGCGATATCAGACTAGATTTGCTGTAAACATGTATTAAGAAGTTGTGTGTTAGATTTTCTCCAACATTTAATGATCATACTACCATCTAGAATAGAATATTAGAAGTGCTACAGCTTGGAGCAGTGTTTCTATGAGTGAATCCCTGTTTAGTTTGTATTTCAAGCTGTGGTGCACAGTCCTGCCAGGAGTCTCAGGCTGTTCCACTGATTTAAAGTTTGTGATGTGTTTGTGGTTGAAAAGAAAGGATGCAATGTCCCACAAAGATGGGAAGAATGAAACAGCAAACCAAACATGAATGTAAACAATGATAGTTTCCAATTATTAAAAAAACAGCTTTACAGTTGTTATATGAGAAATTAAATGCATTCAACATGACTGTAAACATACAGTAAATCGTTTGAAAGCAAAAAAGGGATTGAATTTTACTCTGCTAGATAGCTTAGGAAGCCATGTGGAGAGCATGCTTAAATCAGTGTTCTTGTCATATTTGTGGAGGTTTTGAACACGCGCATGCATCTCTTCAAGAGTAATATGCCATTATTAACTCAGCTAAACACACACACATAAATATTCCTGACAGTGTGGTGTACCTACTGGCTGCCTGCAGCTGAGAAAATTTTACTCCTCTCCTCTCCTCTCCTCTCCTCCATATTTTTAGGGAAGGCGATACCATGAACCACTGTCAAATGTAATGAATAATGTTCCTCGTCTTATAGAACTGCAGAAAGTGATTTGATTTATTGCCTTCGGTTGACTTTGATGAAAAAAAAAACAACCCAAACTGCTGCTGTACAAAAATGTTGATTTTGTTTTTTAGTTTTTAAATTCTGAGATGTTGCATTTAGCTTTTAAAAATGTCTGTCTGAATGAAAAATGACTTTGCATTTCTGTTTCATTGCATTCTCACTGTGATCAAGTAGTTTTTGACATTGAATACTAACATATATTAAATCCCTTCTTTCCTTTTTCCTCTTTTCTCTTCTTGCCCTTCTTTTGCTCTCTCCAGGTTCTGTTGCATTGGTTTCGCAGCAGGTGACCCCCACCCCTTCGCCAAAATCCGGCTATTAGATGTGACCACGAGGTTGATCAGGAGAAGCCACCATGTCTTAAACACAGAGGGGCCCTCCGGAGCCCTGTCCCCCCACCCTGGCCCACCCTCCCCCTCCCCCATCCACCACCTTACCCCTTCTCCCAGCCCCATCCCGCTCCCAGACCTCCCTGCACATGTGAGGGACAGGCTGCCCAGCCCTGGCTCCCCACTGGCACACCCCTCCCCTCCCTCCGGAGAGATGAGCCTGCAGAAGCACCAGCAGTTGGGTGGAGGTAGCGGTGGGGTGATGGGCTCTGATCGGGACCTGCAGTCGACTGCTTCCTCCATCTCTCTGCCCTCGGTGAAGAAGGCCCCCAAGAAGAGGCGCCTCTCCCTCGCCTCCCTTTTTAGAAGGCGAGGTCGGGAGTCCAAATCAGGCCGCCAAAGGTCCAGAGAGCTGCAGCACCCTGGACCCGGAGGGCTTGGAGGGGTGGATGGCATCGCCAGCATCGAGAGCATCCACTCTGAGATGTGTAATGACAAGAACTCTGCCTTCTTCTCTGTGGCTGTGACCGGAGCTGCCTCTGCTGCTGCTGCTGCCTCCACCTCATCTGCCTCAGGGCCTTCCTCCTCTACCTCCTCCTCCTCATCCTCCAAGGTAGGGGGTGGAGTGGGGGCCGAGCTACTGGAGTGCCCGCTGTGCCTTCTGCGCCACTCCAGGGAGAGCTTCCCTGACATCATGACCTGTCACCACCGCTCCTGCATCGATTGCTTGCGCCAGTACCTGCGCATCGAGATCTCAGAGTCACGTGTCAACATCAGCTGTCCTGAGTGCTCGGAGCGTTTTAACCCGCACGACATCCGCATGATCCTGGGTGACCGGGCGCTCATGGACAAGTACGAGGAGTTCATGCTGAGAAGGTGGCTTGTGGCTGACCCTGACTGCCGCTGGTGCCCTGCGCCGGACTGTGGGTAAGAAGTGAATTTAAATATACAGCGTGTGACATACACTATGCATCATGCATTTCACACTGATCCTGTCATATAAGCAGTGAAAGTTTCATAAATTACACATTATTTAAAGTGTTTTCTTTAGCATGTGCTCTACAGCAGATGTGTGTCTTCCCAGACTGTCTGATGTTAAGAAAGCTAAATGTGGTGTGCGAGATGGAGGACTGTACTTGTTGAACTATCTTTTGTAGGGACAGTATATTGGAAAATAAAAGGAAAATGTTTAATACACCAATTGACAAATGACTCCGTAACTCAGTGAAAAAAGAGTTTGCAAGAGAACAAGAGAAAAAAGTGATAGACCTTGTCTAACAACTTACTGCACCTATGGGTGTATTATGTACCCTGGCAAATTAAAGACTTTTAGCCAAAGGCACTCCCTCTTAATCCAGTTAAGAGTTCTCTAGCAGTTCTCCCAGTAGTTGTTCTTTCTCTGCCTACTTGCATCTGCAGAAAAAAAGACAAACAAAACACACAGCGCAGCTTACTGATAATCTGCAGCTGCACTTTTCCATCTTTTTAAAGAAGAATTTAAAAATGTAAATAATGGTGGTCAGGACATAAAACCAATGATATGTCAATCTTTTGCAAATGAAGACTCTTTTGTCTAACAATGGTATAGCATACTAAAAAACAAAACAAAACATTGTTAAATTGCATCAAGACCTTAAAATCGAAAGTCAGATTGAATCGTAGATTTGGGGAGTTATGACACCACAACTAACGGTCATTGTTGATTAATCGGTTTATTATTTTCTCCATAATTCAGTTTGTTGATTGGTCTATAAAATGTCTGAAAATGAAATCAGTGTTTCCCAAACCCAAACATGACATCCTTAAATGTCTTATTTTGGCCACAACTCAAAGATACTCAGATTTCACTTTTAAGAAGTTGAAATAAGAGAATTTTGACTTAAAAAAAATTCTCAAACCGATGAATTGGTTATCAAAATAGTTGGCAATTAATAAGCCATTGATTGTTGCAGTTCACTGCAGTACTTGTTCTTGTTGCTATTAATTTACTCAAAGTTACATTTCTGATTGGTTAATCATGCACCCCTTCCGATATGAAAATGGTATTAGAAAAAAAGAACATTTGTTCGTGCCCTGCGAAAATTCCCTGCGGGAATACAATAATAGTACACCACCCTGTGTTTGCTTTTCTGTCTCTTTTCCACCAGTCTTTTCTGGAATGGATGTCTGTCTCCCTCCCTGCCTGTCTTTCTGTCTTTATGTATTTGTTTCAGTTCTATCTGTCTGACCTGCTAACAGTAATCCAGTTGTGGTGGACTGTTTTGCTGTCTAATCCCCTTCCCAAGTGATGCCTCATTGCTTTACTTCCACTCAGTCCCTGACACTGTCACTGCAGTGTGTCTATGTAGAGGCCCTGCAGGGTCAAATGGTGACTCAGACTCTCTGACAAATCAAATCAACACCTTATTTATTTGGAGTTGAGTGGACATCTGTCTAAAGTGCCTTAACTGCTTGCTTTTCATTACTCACGCAAGTATGGTGGAGTCCAGATTTGACTGAAAATAGTTGTTTTCTGTTAGGCTGACTGTGATATAGGGAAATGGGACTGGGCTTCATATAGTATCGATATGGTGGAAAACTGAAAAACAATTTTTTATGATAAAGGTTTAAACCACTGGAACATTTTGGAAATGCCATAAGCATATATGCATGAGCCACGGAGCTCTAGTAACTGTCTGAAAAGGTTTACTTATTTGGGAGAATCACTGTCCTGAAGCAAGCTGCTGTAATGAACCTGTTTCTATCTGTTTAAAAACTCTCCCTCTCTTTGCTTCCTTTGTCTCTTGCAGCCATTTCCTTTTCTTCCAGGAATTGTTTGTGTTCAGGTGGCTATAAAGTCCCCCCATCCCATCAGACTATCATGAAGTACTGTGTGTACCAAGCCATAGTAACCTTCAATACTCAGACAACTGGATGTTGTACTGGATGTTGTGTTATGTTTTGTGGGATGTCCTGTTTTGTAACCTTGACCAGAATAGTAGCAAATATATTTTGAGGGTAAAAAAAAAAAAAATCTGGGAAGCATGACGTGCTTTATTGTGCTTTGAGAAAAGTTGAAATAGCTGTAGCATAAAGCAGTGTTAGCCACTTGCCTTGGATTAGCTTTCCTGAACTGCTTGGAGCTGGAAAACAACAGCTCCATCCTACTCGGGACAACAGCATTGGCCATAATTGTACAAGCAATAAGTGTCCCAGACTGGAAATTGAGAATTACAACCCAGCCAGGATATATCCATATAAAGGTTTTGATATTATATTGATGTATTTGCCCTCTCTACTCTTGCCACAGTATCTTTTTCTCCATTTCAGTTCTACTATGTTCAGCTAACAGCCCTTTCAGTCTCTATGGGCCTGACACCAAGCCAGTCAGACATCAGACAGCATTTGACATAAAACACTTTGACTGTCTCTTGGTTGTAGCTTTAGCAGATTGTCTGCCACTGTTGCCACTAGTTCACCCTTATCGGTGGCCTTACTCCCAACTGAGTCTGAGAGACTCTGAGAGACATAGACAGAGTGGAGCTTATTGTTTTCTTACGAGCAAAAGACCATGAACTGACAATGCCAAAGCTCAGTTCAGTTTTATTTTATTCAACTGCTGTTAGTCATACGTAGGTTAACACAGGGTTGACTGTACAATATGTGTTGGTCGAGGAAAAACAGGTCAGGTCATTTTCTGGTTTCTTTACCTCACTATGACAAAAAGTGAATATCTGTGGATTGTGGACAATACAAGACATTTGACAATGTCACCTTGGGCTATGGGAAACGGTGATCAACATTTTTCACTTTATGGATCAAAAAAACAACCGTGATATGAAACTGAAGATTGTGTGTAGAAGTAAAACTAAATGCAAATCTAAATAAAACTGTACAGTTGCAGTTATCAGACATTTTCTCAGTTTGTATACAGATCACTAAAGGGGCATTTCCTCCCTCACAGACATAGAATGTATGCATGTCGGTGGGCAGCCTGCTGTCAGCTATAACCTTAACAGTACACAGTGTTCAGCTAGTCTTAGTTGGCACAAATTCTTCGAGTTCAGCTTTTTGTGATTGTCTTGAGATGAGTCCTACGTTCAGCAAATGTGTTTGTCTTGTGCTGAGAGACAAGATTTTATTTTTACACCCCAGAGTGGTTCAGAGGAAACTACAGTGTCCTTCCATTTTATTTTTTCCATTCCTCTGCAGCTTTTCTCTGCTTTGTTCTTTCCTCTTACTTGTTCCTCTGTCCTGCAGCTCGGAGCCTTCAGCCAACATCACGCAGTTTACAACTCAGTGTGTCATGTGCAGTGTCTCAGAGAAGTTTGGGAAATGCACAGAAGGCACATTTAAACCAACTAACTCCTCATCAAAATAACAGCTTCAGCTTGCTGTAATTCGGCCCACATAATCAGGTGCACCTTGTACAGGGATTAGAGAGGCTCCCATCCATCCAGGGCAAAAGAAAACTTGACATTTTCAGCACTTATTTACATATTGCTGCATAGATTTTCTCAAAACACCCCACAGCAGCTATATTAATGTGACATTATTAAAAAGATTACAGTGTTATCATTGGTTATACAGCTGTTTATTGGTTTATCTGTGTATCATCACTGCTGTCGTCATATATAAACATGTTTGAGCACATTCTCGGGTAAATGGGTATGTAGTGTTATCCAGTTAAATAAACACTGGTGTGAGGTACAGTTATTGGTGTATTACATTGAAGGGGTTTTTAAAAAAGTATAAAATAGTCTTTCAGAAGTAGTGGTTACACAGAAACTGCTGTGATCTGAACTGATCTGGTGTTATAATAAACACCCACACCACAGCACTAAAGCCACAGTCTTCTCTTTTCCCTAATATCTCTCCAGTCAGTGTTTAGTGCTGGTGGTTTACCGAGACTGATTTTAAATAAGACTGACATGCCTCTGCGACTCCTCACTGTCTGTCTGCATTGTAGACACAGTCTTCAATAGAGTAAACTGATCCACAGCGGAGGAAGTCTCCCAGGCTCTCCACGGCTCTGTGATTGAAACTTAATCTTGGGGTCAGTCACAGAGGGGCTGGGAGGCTTCTGCTACAGTCAGATTCAAGTACGTCACACACTCCAGGGTTTCCCCTCAGGATATTGGCTTGCCGGTATTCTTCAGCTGTCATTGTTGAACATCATCTCTCATTGTCAGCACTTGCTGTGTTTCTCTCCTGTCCCTTGACTGAAAGCATCTTGTCAAAGATGTTTGGATTTGCTGTGCTTTAATGTGTCATGTAAATACACACGCAACTGCAGAAGGTGCAGCTAGTGGGGGAACCAGGCAGACTGATAAGGGCTATAGATTCTGTTCCAGACTCTGCCTGGTCCAGACCAGCATCACACTTATCATGTAATTTATGAGCTGATGGTCTGGACGACAGCCAAAATATACTGTTTGTTTTGAGATTAGTGGAGGTGGCAGCCAGTTCAACTGGAGCAGGCAGCATCCACAATGAACCACCAGCAGTGCCTTGGCGAGTCCCAGAAACGGCTCTACGATCTGCTCTGCTTCAAATACGTGCCGAGTCTATTTTTGACGGATGGCACAGAGCAGATCGAACAGGCAGGAAGTCAGACGCAGAAAAGGCAGGGAGAATCCGGTTAATTTTCAAAATAAAAGACCCAGTGCAGACTCACAATCATAAAGACAGATAGAAAAGAAACTAACCATGTAGCCTGCTTATTCATGGTAGAGGCACAAAGAGCAAGGAAAGAGGACCTCATCAACAAAATCTGAGCAAGTGAACATAATCAGGCGGGCAAAACGCTCCACTGATTAAATGCTTCTGAAACGCTGGTGGTGGGGGTTGGTGCATGCGGAGGATGTGGTTCAGACATGCTGTACTTAGTGGAATCAACCAGTAATACAACATATTTTACTTATTATTTACCTGACGAGTAGTAGTATCCCAATCGCAGTGCAGTAGAGGACTGCATTAGGATTGAGATGTAAAAGTATTGACTGTGTTAGTTGTGACAAATATGCAAAAGTATTTACAGTCAATACAAGAGGCACGATTCTGGCACCTCTCAGTTCAGACAACATACTTGCTCCATCCCTGCAGGATGAGAATACATGAAATCAATGTAATGCTGTTATTGTGCGGGAGTGAATGGTCGTAATGTTTGTGGAAGCGAGCGAGAGTCGACACACATACTGGGGGCAAGCAGTAATGGTGAGCCGGCGGGAGTGGGATTAAGAAAACAGTCCTGTGAAGGGTCTACTCTGCAGCATCTGGTTGGAGGGAGACAAAGTTGTTATCTAGTTTGCCATTTTAGAAGTTCACTAATATGAGAATAAGAAGATGGTTTAACCTGTTGTTTGTTTGTTTTTAAAGCTAAACACTAACTGCATTAGTAGAAATGTTAAAAATAAGAATGCAGTTCTGCACCAATCTGTTTTTTCCTGTGACCTTCCTGTGATGAAATTCATCCTGTGACATCACTACGACATATTAATCTGAACTTCTGCCTGTTATGTTTATTTCCTACCAGGTACGCAGTGATTGCCTTTGGGTGTGCCAGCTGTCCTAAGATCACGTGTGGCAGGGAGGGCTGTGGCACAGATTTCTGCTACCACTGTAAACAGCTGTGGCATCCCAACCAGACCTGTGACGCAGCACGTCAGCAGAGAGCCCAGAGCCTCCGCCTGAGGACAGTCCGCTCATCCTCCCTCAGCTACAGCCAAGAGAGTGGAGCTGCAGGTTGGCTCACTGAAACAAAACACACTCAATCAATACAAATGCTTTTTTCTGTATTGATCTTATGCATGTCTGTCAAATCACTGACACCTGTCAGAATTTCCTTTTACTTTATTGTCTTGATAGAATTCACTCAGAGATGGATTATTTGTAGGAAATGTTTTTTTTTTTCTCACAGTAATGAAGTTTGAAAGATGTTACCTGAATGACCAGGCCTCGTTTGTTGATAACAGAAGTGTAACTAGTCAGTGAAGCTATATTTTCCTCAATGAAATCATTTTCTCTTTCCATCTTTCCACCTTTCAGCTGATGACATTAAGCCATGTCCGCGCTGTGCCGCCTATATCATCAAGATGAACGACGGCAGCTGTAACCACATGACCTGTGCTGTCTGCGGCTGTGAGTTTTGCTGGCTCTGCATGAAGGAGATCTCAGATCTGCACTACCTGAGGTCAGTATGTCAGCACACATGCGTAGATACCCCCCCCCCCCCCCCC
>JAJHUR010140321.1:280667-306586 GCA_027495735.1 Lutjanus campechanus | reverse complement strand
ACAGCCCCCACACACACACACACACAGTTTAGATAGACATGTTAAAAAAAAAGCAATCTCTGATAACTGTATAGCAAATCACTATTTGAATGATCTCATCACTGTGATTCTAAATCAAACTATATCCAGGCCAATAAAAACTTTTATATTTGTTGTGTTGAAAACTGTATTGGTCAGTTTAATTCATGGCAGCCAACAACTTGTAGTTAAATGCACAATTTTGCTGCTAGGGGTCTCTCTCACGTAAAACAACAATAAAACATGCAGTTTGAGGGCACTGCGAAGAATTGTGGAATCATGGGAGTTTTTTTCTTCATTCCTAAACAACCACCATAGCAGATGAAAATCTATCTGACATGACTAAGGCAGAAATTGTGTTCATGGACAAGGTAATATTAAAGTTTGATTCACATTACTTTTAGTCACGTTGGCTGACCCCGTTCCTCACTCTCTGACGTATCTGATGAATTTGACATATCCAGTGTTTTCCCGGACATTTTCACAACTAGCAGCAGCTAGCAATAAATGCAGTTAGCTTGAATTAATGACTGATTTCTCTGCGTTTGAAAATTTACTTTACTTTATTTTGTAAATACACAACTCAACAAATTATATAACATATCTCTAGCATTTTTAGATGTTTTAATAGTTTGGTGGGTCTACCTCTCAAAGTTTCTGATCTAAAATAAGTGTTTTTGGTAGGGCCAGCCCAAATGCTTCGAAACTTCTACTGTTGCGATGGTAATGGATGTCCAAATCGGTATTCGATTGCTGTGTTTTGTTTTTTATTTGTTTGGAGAGGCAAAGAGGAATTATTAGTCTCAAAACTCTTACACCCATAAACCAGGCACATTCATGTAATAGGAGCATATAGAACAGTATCCACAAGTAGAAAAGCATTTCTGCTCCATGAGGACAGGGCTGTGATGAGCATGAGCTTCACCCTGCAACTGCGCAACACTTTCGCTCTTTCGGTAAGTTGACTTCTAGTTGACTTTGGAGGCAGAGATGGAATAGGCGATGGGTAACATCTAACCTCCTGTCCTCATCTCTCATTAGATTCATAATAACAATAACTGAGAGGTATTTAAGTAAATAATGACCACAAGTTTGAGGAGAACCAGCCTGTCGATGCTTTGAATATTAAATTTATGGCAGTTGTTGGGCTCACTGAAGCTTCAAAGCCCCAAAGAAGGTATTCAGGACAGGCCTAATTATTAAAAGCACACAAAGATCCTTGTTCCCACAGGGAGAAACTTCGTCCATCAGTTGTTCAACAAGGCATGAAAAAACTGAAGACCTATTACAGTATCAGCTGTATTAAATCTGAATCTTTGAAAAAAGTCTAAATTTCCCCCCTCAACTTCTCTCTCAGTCCATCAGGCTGTACTTTCTGGGGAAAGAAGCCATGGAGCAGGAAGAAGAAGATTCTTTGGCAACTGGGAACACTTGTGGGTGCCCCTGTCGGCATCGCGCTCATCGCTGGCATAGCTATCCCCGCCATGATTATTGGTATCCCCGTATATGTGGGAAGGAAGGTGAGCCCCTGGAAACACATTCACATACTGTCATTTGAAACATATTCAAGCTTTCCTGCTTATAGGTTTCACTACATGGATGAGGCAGCACACTGACTCATTTGGATGTGTCACTGTTCAGATTTACTGTTTAAACACTTGACTGTATTGAGCTATATGGGTCATTATGAAGATTTTAAGATCTGAATAATTGCTCTGCTTTCCCATGAAGCATACCTCTAAAGCACTATCTTTTCAGTTGTGAACATGTTCATTGTTACGTAAGTGTGCATACCACAGTTATCAGTAAACATGCTGCATGTCCAGAACCAAGCCCTGCGTCAATCAGTAACTAACTAGTTAAGCTGTAAAACCAGTGCACCTACATGTCATGTATTTTTATCAGGCTCTGAAGTTATCTCAACTCAGTTGAGGTCATTAATCAATAACTTACTTACAATAACTTGTGTCTGTGTGTACACACTTGTGTTGTTTGGTATCGCTCATCAGTCTAGCTCTGCCCAATAAGAATTTGACATTACAATGAAACGCAAGTATTCAGACTCTCCAGAATTCCCCTCACAATGCTGCCAAGAAGAAGCCAGAGCCAACAAACTTTTCTTCCCCGACTAAACCAGACCACATTCAGAAGCGATCACATGACACGTGAAACATCTGAGCATGAATCAGCTGCATTCCACACACAAACACGGGGTGAATGTAGCTGTTCAGTCTCAATGTTAAACCTCCATCCTGGTGACTCACCACACCAAAGCCATTGCCATTTACTTGCAGCATGGTCACGTATCATATCAGCTGTACTTTGTCACTGTTTACTGACTTTTAAAGCAGCAGTGTTGTAGGAATGTAGTAGGAGCACACAGTCTTTGTGGGAAGTAAACGTGACTGCATGTGGACAGTTTTTGTCCCATATGTGTGCTTTTTCTGAACAGCAAAGAACTCCGACAGCCAAATCACTTGTAATCTTTTTCACATAAATCTTTTTAATATTAGCACTACTGCAGTGCAAACCACTTGGGACAGAATCATTCCTATACAAATACTGTTTAAATAAGTGGCTTATAAGTAATCAAGTCAAATAGTCTGCTTATAGTCTTCATTTTGGGTCTTTTCATACAGGATGACATATGGAAAACAATTCTAAAACTACAGTACTTCCATTTTTTTGTACTTGATGAGCATGATGGGAAAAGACAGTAATTTGCTCTCAATGAAAAACCATGTCTCCTTGAAGCTTGAAACTGTTTGGTAAATACAGTTAGATTTTTTTCCATTATTCATGCAGTCCTGTTGATGGAATCATGTGTAGCTCTGCTTCAAAAATTCCAGGTTTTCTTCCAATAATTTTAGTCTTATATTTGCCAGTGTTTACATTAAGATGGTTTCTTCAGCCAAGACTTACCTTTGTCAGGGGTGCTAGTCACCCCCAAATTCTTTATAATAGCTTTTTTTTTTTTTTTTTTGCTGGATATTAAGAGCATTGTAAATGTTTGTTTTACTGTTGCTTGTTTACATGTCACTTAGGCAACTATCATTAAATGTAACTGCTTAAACAGTTACTGGTTTATTGAGAGACCACAGTAAAATTCCAGACAGTTAGTATTACTGTTTAAATTTTCATTATCATTAAAACCCTGTTAAACCCTGATAAACGTTCTTTGAAGAACTCGTGAATACTGTCCAGCATCAGCCAAAGTCAGCAACAGTCTCCCAGAAGCAGGCACAGAAAACTACTCCTCTTGTAAAAACACTTCCCATTCTTCTGTTGCTGTATGCGTCATGTGTCTGCAAGCTCTTTTTGCCTATTTCACATGATAACATGGTACATAGTTAAGTCACCCAATCAACATATTTTCAATTCAGTTCAGTCCTCGAACTGGTTGTAAATGGGTTCCAACAGGAGAAATGCTATAAACTTAAATTCAAAACTCCTCTGTATTTATGGCAGTTGTTGGGCTCATTGAGATTACTGTCACAATATTCTTAAAACTTGTTTGTGCATGGGGTCATTGCATATACTTACATATATACATATACCATTTTCATAGGTTTAAATAGTGTACTGGTTATGTTAATAATTTAATATTAATGCAAACTAAAGTGCATAGTGCATCTAATCTTTTTTAAAATTTCCAGCACATTTTAATTAGTCAGTTCTTGGCTGGTTTTAATATTAGCTGTGAGAACTTAGGTTGAATGATGTCCACTGAATTAGCATATTACAATGTCCACAGTGAAGCATTACATAGGATAATGACATCGTTGCTGGATCTAGATGGGTCTTCATCTCAGCACTACATGTTGCTTACTTAGTTGTGTTTAAAAAGAAAGTAAGAAACAGGACATGTAGACGTAGTGAAATGAAGGGCAGCAACAACTTCTTTTTATCTTCTGTGCCACATGTGAGAACTGGAACTTAAGCAGCAACTCTGTGGCAACACTGAGGGGACACACTGCCTCAAATACAGAAGGCTTTTGAATTGCGATGTTACAGTGGTAGTGGGCTCGGTGGTCAATGACTGTCAGCCATCGCAACAGACAATGGTGTCATCCATCGGCTCAACCCTATTGAGAACTGAAGTTAGACTCCACTCAGTTCCCTCTATCTGACTAATTAACATTGCTCTCCTTCTGTCTGTTAGATCCATAACCGATATGAAGGTAAAGATATCTCCAACCACAAGAGGAACCTGGTGATCGCTGGTGGAGTGACTCTCTCTGTCATCGTGTCTCCAGTGGTGGCTGCAGTCACTGTCGGTCAGTCTGTCCTACCTCTCCTACTTTCTTCTTCTCTTGTCTTTGTCTCTGTCTCTCTGCTTTAGCTCTCTGTGTGCCTGCTGATCTTTATTGGTATGTCCTTGTTTGACTTTGCAAGCTTGAAGAATTTCTTTTGTTTAATCTTAGGGTTCATATAATGGAAAAGTTTGTTTTCAAAGTTAATCTGATTTCTCATGAGCTGTTACGTAAAGATGGGAATGTTGAAGGAGATGACTGTTTTTGATTTCTGTGCGTCAGCAGCAGTGGCCTCCACTCCACTGCACTGTTTTTTTGCCCCACTGCCTTGGCCTAACATGTTGTCTCTTTCACCCCTCAGGCATTGGAGTTCCCATCATGCTGGCGTACGTCTACGGTGTGGTACCCATCTCGCTGTGCCGTAGCGGTGGTTGTGGCGTCTCAGCTGGGAATGGCAAAGGAGTTCGTATAGAATTTGACGACGAGAATGACATGAATGTTGGCAGTGGAGCAGCTGCCACGGGTAAGATTCAGTGCCCCCACCCACAACACCACCCGTCACTACCCACACTGATGCCCAAAAGTTACCCTGTGTGTTTATGCCCAAGTCAGCAAACAACAGAATTTGCCTTTTGCTGACTGATACACTGCTGAGTCCCTGTTCAGATGAAATCTGCTGTTGGTTTCACAGATGTCAAGTGTGCTTTCGCAGAAAAATGTCCTTTTCGTCCTTCTTCAGTGAGACCAGATGGCAACTGCTTCTGTTACGAATACGTTTAACGGTCCAGAATTTTTACATTTCAGTTCATCAGACACGGAACAAGAACTGTAGTCAGTCAAAGTAAATCTTGGTCCACTGAAATTCTGCCTACTCCTCAATGTGTCGAATAGTTGATGGGGGGAAAAAAATCTGCATGTTGTCTCCAGATTAATGAATTCAGCCACCCTAAGTGCACTCTGCCAGCCTAAATGGGTACTAATCCAAATTTCACAGCGCTGCCAAACAAATACATTCTTGCAGTTTGGCCATTTCTTTTTGACATGTAACTATATTGGGTAACACCGGTGACAAGGATCACAGAGCAGAAGCAGCTTTGGTAAAGTTATAACAACGAAGCTCATGCTGGAATATAAACTTCCACAAAACCAACATGAAAAAAATAGTTAGTGGCATCTGACTTGCTGATAGCCACATTAGCAACATGCTAACACCAAATTCAACCGTTAAACCTATAAGACAAAAACTAAAACAACATAAAACATGGCAAAACTTACAGCACTAGATTTTGAAGCCTGGTCACAGGCAGCCGGTGTCGATCTATCTTTGAGCTTGAAACGTTAAGACTTAAAAATAAAGTTTTTATCCACACGGAGGCTGGAGGCAGATTGAGATTTGTGCTGCTACTTTGACATGGTGTCAATTAGCTTGCAGCCTGTCACTCAAAAATAAAATATATCAGGTCTGCATTGACTCCATATGTTCATCCTGCCTCTGAACATAATGGATTAAGAAGCGTTTCTCTCCATATGAAAGTAACACCAAGGACAGTCCAATCAATGAGAATTTGGTTAGGCAAGAGCATATCAACCAAGAACTGACCAACTGACCAGAAGGTTTCAGCCCTACACAGCACTGCATTTTATTCATGCAAGAGATGACATTTTTAAGCATTTATTTTTAGATTCTCAGATGTTAATTCATAGTGGTATGCCTTCTATATAGATACTACATCAGTGGCAGATACCAGGAACAACCCCAGTATAGGTGAAGGGAGTGTTGGTGGGCTGACCGGCAGTCTGAGTGCCAGCGGCAGCCACATGGACCGTCTGGGTGCCATCAGGGACAACCTGAGTGAGACAGCGTCAACCATGGCCCTGGCTGGAGCCAGCATCACCGGCAGCCTCTCTGGAAGCGCCATGGTCAATTACTTAAACAGGTACTGAAACAGCAACACTTGCTATGAGATTTGAAACACTGGTGCTTTGCTGCATTTTCTAAAGTTTCCCTCTCTCACATGTTGTCAGGCTGGAGGTTCAGGCTGATGTGCAGAAGGAGCGCTGCAGCCTGAGCGGTGAGTCTGGCACCGTCAGCCTGGGTACAATCAGCGACAACGCTAGCACCAAAGCAATGGCTGGATCCATTCTTAACGCCTACATGCCTCTCGACAGGTGAGCAGCATTTACATTTTATCAGAGGGATGCTGTTAGGGAAGAATCTGTTCGTTGTGTGGTTATCTGTACACAATGTCCTTCCAAACCAGTAATATTAAACGGATTTCAGTGAAACATCCAGTACATGCACACCTGTTATCACATAATTTCAATACTAAGTGAATATCACTGCTCACACCAGCACTGATGTGTTAGAAATGAGCAGAACTGTGGGAATACTGTGTTACTTGTCAAAAGAACAACATTAAATGATTTATGTTTAAAATAATTTCAAGATATTTTGTGTTCACTTTTTATTGATGATGAGAATCCAGTATTTATTATGGAAACATTTAAAATTAAAAGATAGTTTGGATTATTTGACTTTGGGTTGCATCTCTCTTTCTTCAAACCAACCAGACTCCATGTACAAAATCACTGATTTTAATTTGCAAAACACAGGAGTTGCACAGCACTACACAGTTAGTTAGTTAGTGTTATATTGTGACTTTGGTGAATCTGAATTAACCCTTTTAAACACTGAAGTCACACAATAACACAAACAAACTAACTGATAGAGGCAGCATAAGTCCAGCAACTTCAAGGTAAAATTACTGATTTCACCAGTGGAGTTTGGTTGATTTGGAGAGAGTGATATTTGGCTTATTTAATGGCGGTTTCCTGTTGAACAAGGGTGTCTGACAGCAAAGTACCTCATACCAGTACCAATAAATACACAGTATTTTTTCCCAGGATGGAGCAGGCCTGCCCTACTCTGCCCCTGATTGGCTTATCCTGATATTCTTACTCTATCAAATCTCACTCTTCATGCCTAAAGCTACCCAAACCAAACCAACGAAGGCAACAAGTACTAGTGAATCAGAGTAGGGCAGGACATGTCTTTGCTTTCCCTTGGAAAAAAATGTTACAATAAGTACCTCATACAACCCCACTACAAATAATCCAAGCTATCCCTTTAAGTCATGTTACAACAGTTCCAAATGTTTTACCTTTCTGTGCGTCCGGCCTGGGATGCCTCTTAAAAAACAACCTTTTGAGTCTTATTGCTGAATTATGCCCCACGCAAACACCCACAGACTTGCACATGCAGTCCGACATACAGAACAGTGTTTTTTTTTCTAAAACATCTCACTTATTTGTCTCTTGCTTCCTTCTTCCTCCCATGTTGCAGAGACGGGAACAGTATGGAGGTCCAGGTTGACATTGAATCTAAACCGGGCAAACTGCGGCACCACAGCGGTAGTAGCAGCGTAGATGATGGCAGCCATGTTGGCCGCTGCGGCTGGACCTGCCCCTCCAACGGTTGCACCTCCTCAGAAGGCAAAGGAACCTCCACTAAGTGGGCCAAAGAGGCCTCCTGCTCCTCCTCCTCCAGCTCAGGGGGCAAAAAGAGCAAAGGCAAGCTGCGCAAGAAAGGCGGCGGAGGCACCAAGATCAACGAGACGCGGGAGGACATGGACGCTCAGCTGCTGGAGCAACGCAGCACCAACTCCTCAGAGTTCGACTCGCCCTCGCTGAGCGGCAGCTTGCCGTCTGTGGCCGACTCTCACTCCAGCCACTTCTCTGAGTTCAGCTGCTCCGACCTGGAGAGCATGAAGACGTCCTGTAGCCACGGCTCCGGCGGAGGCGACTACCACACGCGCTTCGCCACCGTCAGCCCCCTCCCCGAGGTGGAGAACGACCGCCTGGAGACCTGCCCCGCTTCCTCATCCTCCTCCTCCCAGGGACAAGGAGCTGTGATCACTCCCCACTCCCCAACCTCCACCACCTCGTCCCTGGGCCACGGCGCAGAGCTCTCCCCGCTCTGCTTCATCACAGAGGAGAATGTGAACCTGGTGTGCCCTGCTGAGCTGGACTCTCACAGCACCACCAGAGAGCTGCTAAAAGAAACCAACAACAACCACCACCAACCACAACACCACCCAGCCCAAACCCAGACCCAGCAGCAGCCCAAGAACTCCTGTATACAAACTGACATCTGAAATCTCAATACCTTAAGTGCTGCACAGACGCTGTTTTTATTTAACATCTTCTCCTCCACTTAACTAACAATCATAGCTTACAGTTAACCTGCATTTCTGTTCTTCCCTCATGAAGAGGATGTATTATTTTGGGAGCTATGTCTTTCACAAAAAGCAGCCTTTGAGTAAAACAGAGATGTGTGTGTCCGCTGACTGTCAGAGGGCTGAAGTATTGAGATGTTTCCAAAGTGCAGCCATGTGAGAAATGTTAAGGTTGTGAATGCTGGTGTTTTCTCCCTGTGCGACCCGCAGACTGCTGACTCTTCTTTTTGTTTTTGTTTTTCTTGACAGTTCACTCACTCACCACTCGTAACAGAGACTGCCCATGTATCAGGGCGCTGTGCTAGTGATCTGTGTAGGTTAAAATAAAACCACTGTGCCGGTTTCACTATTTGATTTTGACTCGACAATGCGGATGCAACACCATGCAGGAATCTTAATGTTACTGCTTTCCAGAAGTGAACTCAAACAGGGACCAGGCAATATGATTCACTACTTCCTCTTTTTATTTTTGCCCCGACTGTATTAGTAACAGAGGAACCTTCGTGTTCTTGTCTGTATTTATTATTACACTTTTTTTTTTTGTCTTTTCCCTGGATGTTAATTTGAGATGAACCCTCTAATGTATAAGTCTGTGGCCTGGGCTCAACATCCTCAATCATTTTAGCACTAAAATCAACACAACTGAGATTCTCGTCAGATGGATGCACATGTAACTGTTAGGAGACGGTGCTTGAGTTTATACCCGTAGCTGATGTTGCCAAAAACTCCTGAGAACAGTTTTTTTTTTTAGTGCTAAGAAGAGATTTGAATCCTACGGCTGCTTAAAGGGATAATTCACCTCAAAATCAAAAATACATATTTCTTTCCCTGACGCTATTTACCCATCTAGATTTTTTGTCTAGTACAAAGAAAGTAGTTCCATTAGATTATAAAGTAGTTGTGGTAGATTTTACTGCAGAAAGAAAGTAGTTTCTACATGAAACTGCTGGAATGCTGTTTCAAATTTATTTCTTTTGGAGTGCCATCTAGTTCTATTATCTCTACAGATAACATCTGCAGCTCTCAACAAAACTATCTTGATGGATAAATAACACTACAGGCAAGGGGGAAAATATGTATTTATGATTATGGGGTGAACTGTCCCTTTCAAGGGTGACTGTTTTTTTTTGTTTTTGTTTTTTTTAATTAACCTGGACCCTATTTTCCTATGTGTTTTTGTGTCTAAGTGACTAAAGGGGGACAACTTGAAATTGGTCCAGTATTGAGTTAGACCGCTGCAGCTGGCAGAAGCAAAACTGAGCCATGATGAAACCCCTCCAGACAACCACACACCGTCAAAGTACGTTAACCAAAAGTGCTTGTTTTTGCCACTGACAGGATCAGATTGTTATTCTAAGTGTCTGACAACATTATGGACAGGATTGCTACAGAGATAGACCTTTTTGTTTTAGGATAAGATCCTTTTTGTTTAACCAGAAACAGCTGTTTTATTGCTTGTTCCAAACTAAACAAACTCTCTTTGCAAAACTGTAATTTTAACATCATCATCTTCATCCAGACTTGACAGATACAAAATAAAACTCACCAAAAACGCCTTGGCTTGTCTTTCCACTGTTCCAGCAGTTACCATCTCTAGATTGGTTGAAATAACCCTTAATTCACTGAGTTAAGATGCGAAAATATCAGGAGAGGGGCGAGAGGGTGATTGGAGAGAAGCTGCTGGGAGAAACGGTGCCAGAATATGTTCACATCTAAGGTGATGAAGAAGGGTTTATTTCAACCAAACCAGAGTCTGTGATTGTTGGAACAGTAGAAAGACAAGCCAAGATAATTTTGGTGAGTTTCCTTTTGTTTCTGTCAATTTTGAATGAAGAAACAATGACGATGTTAAAGCTACTGTTTTGCAAAGGGAGTTTTGTTAAGTGAGAGCAACAAAACCGCTGTTTCTGGTTAAACAAAAAGGATCTTACTCATTAAAAAATGTCTCCCTCTGTAGAGATCTTTTCCATAATGTTGTCAGAAACTTAAAATAACAATGTGAACCATCAGTGGCAAACAGAAGCACTTTTAGTGCACGCACTTTGACAGTGTTATGTTGTAGCTTAGTTTCGCTTCTGCCGGCTGCAGAGCTCTCCCTCAGTCCTGGACCAGTTTTCCCATGTTTTTGTGTCTGACACCGTGAAGACACGATCTGTTTCTGGTTAACTTATCCAGATAAGGAAAACCACATGTTAATGCAAGGTGTAAACACTATGTGATCAGAATGTAATCCAGTCTGCCAGACCACATCTGGAGGTAGTCTGGCTTGCATTGTGTTCAGATCTGGATAACTTATCCAGAAACAGATCACATTTTAATACCAGATATAAATGGGGTGTTAGACACAAAAACATGAGAAAATAGGATCCAGGCTTAAAAACACCAGTTACCTTTAAGATCTGTAGGTCATGTTGCCTAAAACTTTTGTGTGTTTTAAGTGCTAAGATGAGTTTGGGAGCCCAGGCCTGGTTAAGTTCTGTGGAGAGCTGGGGGATGATATGTTGTGTGTGGGTGGGAGGGGGGATGTGTGATTTGAGAGGTCTCTGGAAGGCCACGGTTGTCGAGAAGATAATGCTGAAAGTCATTATATTAACATTAACCGATGGGTTGGTCAATTCTGTGAAATTGTACGGAGAAAATGTTGTCCTGTTCAAAGGTGATTTATTCAGGCTGATGGTTTCGCCTCACTGAGTAAGAGAGAGCTTTGATATCTTTCTTTGTTAACTCATGGTGCCTTCAAGAAGCTGTTTGTGTTCCCTGTCCGTCTCTCTTTCTCTTCACTGTGTCTTCAAACGACTCATTCTAGGTTGCAGAATGTCTGTCTGTGTAGGAGGGATGCTCATTCACATACATACACGACATACTGTGGTAGACATGGTAAATGAAGACTTTTCAATTGCCTACCAAAGACAGCACTCAGGCTCTTGTTAAATCTTATACCTTTGACTTGTCACCTGTTCACACAGTATGGTGCATCCTTTTTTTTCTTTTTACACCATGGGGATGAATGAAGACAAGACCCAGGATTATACAGACATACAGACTGCTGTTTTTGTACATGCTTCACAAATGCTACGCAATTAACCGAGGCCCCAGAGCGGCCTGAGGCACCTGCACTGTTACCCGTATTTCTTATGACATTAATGTTCTGCAATGCACAGAGGTGAATAGGGATACATAGGTTTTTTTTTTTTTGTTTTTTTTCCCCGGGTTACCTTCCCTATTTGATTTGTTCTGTGATTCCTGTTCGTGTTGCCAATTGGTGCTGCTGAGCAGACTTGAAGTCAAATTCTGTTTTCAACACTTTATCTCAGAGTGTTTGCTTACGCCTGTCTTTACTGCTCAGTGGTCGGCTTTATTGAGGCCACTGAGCCGGCTCAGGTGAACCTCTACCAGGTAGGTAGGTAAGAGCATCTTGAATGGTATTTTGACCCAAGTCTGTTACTGAATGAACACTCAAAGTTTGGTTCGGTGGATGAAGGCTACATGCTGCAGTCCTCCTCCTCCTCCTCTGCATTAAAGCAAAACATTCTTTTGTTCTTCCTCCCCGGTTCTGTTTCATTCTTCACCAAAACTCTGGTTTCTTGATCCTAATTTGAACACTAGTGCCAGATATAATTTGTAATTTGTGCAGAATGGCATAAGGTATTTGTATATGTGTTTGGTAATTTGCTTTACTATATGCGTGTAAATGCATATCAGAAAAATTAAAAAAATATACAAAGTGCTGTTGTCCTGTCCTGTTTTTCAGGTTAAAAGACCAGTATGTAAGATTTGGGGGTATTTATGGGCAGAATATGGGAGAAATTAAATATAATATTCACAATGATGTTTTCATTAGTGTATAGTTACCTAAAATAAGAATCATTGTGTTGTTACCTTAGAATGAGCTGTTCATAGGGTGTGGGTCCTCTTCCATGGAAGCTGCCATGTCACATTTCTGCAGTCTGTAAGCTCACTGCTAGATGCTACGAAACCCTACACACTGGTCCTTTAATGCAAGCACTGTAAATAATGATGGTGTTCCATTTTCATTTTTATTTAACTACTGCATTGTCATTTTAGCACAGAAAAGAAAACCTTTACATCTTTACTTCCAGTTTATTAAATAGCCCTCTGTGAATATTGTACATCTCTACTGAAATATGTTAAAACCACAGTGAAGAGAAACTGTGGAACTTGTGAAATTATTGCCACTTGCCGCCCCAATGTGTCACCCTGAACTGAATTTAGTACATTCATGTAGAACTCATAAAACACTTGAAAATAGAATGGTTTGGAATCAGGCAGTCTTAAAGTTTGGATGACTGGAATATTCAGCAGTTAAACACTCAACAAGGACACAATGTCTTTAAATTAGCAAATAAATGACATTTTAAACAATTAACGTGCATGTAGCTAAGTGGATATATGTATGATTTATGATGCATAAATCCAAGCCATTTAACATTCTGATACTACTGAATGACATAAATATACTATTGCTTTAGGAGTATCTGCACACTCACCAAAATGTAAGTCGACCCCTAGTCTGAAATCCAAGGCACACATCTCATAAAGATGCTGCTTCTCTCCAATCTGTGTACATCTGCATGAACTGCTGTGAAGACGAGTGTGCAGATGTACGTTGGCTGTCGGGATAATTTGGTAAACAAATAAGATGAGTGACTTGATGTCATTCCGTATGGAAAAGACACAAACACCATCAGCCTTTAAAGGGACAGCTCATCCTAAAATCAAAAATATGTATTTTTCCTTTTACCTGTAGTGCTATTTATCCATCTAGACTGTTTGGTCTGAGATGCAGAGTTTTGGAGATATCGGCCGTAGAGATGTCAGTCTTTTCTTGAATATAATGGAAACGAGATAGCACGCTCCTTGTGGTGCTCCAAGCACCAAAAAATATATTTGAAAAACTCAACAGCAATTCAGAAATCGTGAGCAGTTTCATGTAGGAACTATTTTCTTTCTACCAAACAACATCTGCCAACCGGATCACTATGCACATGGAAGCTTGAATATTGATGGTGGCCTCCTGTTAGCCGTAACCTCTCGTCCATGAGTAGATGCACGCCTTATTCTGCAGGGTTCTCTTGCATTACCAGGTCATGATTTAAGGACAGAAACATTGGCTACATTTACATGCACAAAATATTCTTTTTTGTCTTTATTCTGAAAACAACAATATCGTCACTAAGCTGTTTACAGCTGTTCAATCAAAATAAATATTGCACAAATATTGCTGTTTACATGCAGTCGTGCGTACTCCAATAATGGAAAAGTGGAATGGCTGGAACCACTTGAACCATTTGGCCTCTTTGCGTCAAAACTTTTTTTTCAAAGTGGCAAAATGATTCAACTGGGCAAACACAGCCTCCCTCTTTCATTTGATCAACCACCTTCTTGAAAAGATCAATATGATATTTGTGCATATCCAAAAACTGTTGATATCCATGTCTTCCATGATGTTTAAAAGTAGGTGTGTTTCTCCTGAGCAAAAATGTGGGCTTTTCTTTTGTGCATGCATCTCTACACTAGTCTTGTAAAATGTGGCAAAAACCTAAAACCTGAATAATACTGGTGTATCCTCCATGGCGTAATCAGAAAATGCTCCATTCAGAATAAGGTTGATCTAAAGTGAATATGCTGTTTACATGACCCGCATCAAATTCAGAATATTGTGATATTTTGAATAAAAGTGGAAAACTAGAGTACATGTAAATGTAGCCATTGCTCTTTGAGCATCACAACCCATCTCTATGGCATATTTTTCCAAAACTCACCAAACCTTTGTAGATCAACAAATAGCACTACAGGTAAGAGGAACAATATGTATTTTTAATTCAGTGGTGAACTGTTCCTTTAAGAATGATTTTACATTAAAACTCAGATGTGCTAATTGCATAGCTGAATAAACAGAATAGAGCATCTGAGTCATGCAAGTTACAAATTGTATTTTCTCCTAGAACGCTCTCTGTAGGTATCAGTTCAAAAGATCCTGTCATACTGACAGAGCAGCAATGAGATCTCCTGCAGGCCTATTGCTTCCACTTAGATAATACATTAACAGTACATATGGTCATAATGAATCTGTTTTGTCCTGCAGCAAGGAACATTTTAATTAGCTCAGAAGCAAATGACCTCACGTTTTCTCACATGTTCCTTTGCTAGGTAATATTCAGCATGCACCGAATATCATTTGTGATGTTAGCTGGTGTCTGACTGAAGCTCATTTATCAGAAGACCGACAGGGTTCAAGGGCAAGAACAAGTCAGCTCAGTTCTGGGAACATGAAGCCTATCCTGAGCAAACTGCCTGTAGGGAAAACACATCTTTAGCCTTACATAACAGTGTACATTGGACCCTATTTACCAATACATTAAAGTGAAAGGTCCATAGTATCCCACTGCCTGCCTGCTGTACAATACAATGGTTAGTGGTGGTACAAAAGTAAATCTGCATAGCAAAATGTTCTGGAGAGAAAAATAGATTCCTTATATCCTGTCACTCAGACATACAGTGATCAGATATCATTTACAGCACAGACCAGCAGAGTGAATGTGACTCAGGTCCATTGTATTTGCGCTGGGGCACATTCTGCAGCTTCCTGCCTTTGTGTACTCAGTTCTTGTGCAGTGTTTTGCATAGATCCAAAGAGTTGTAGTGGTGCAGCAGCTCATGCAGCAGAGAGCGGGGGGAGGGAGGGGGGGCAGGAGGGTCAGATGTATTTGTTGGCCAGATTCTGAACATCGTTCTTTGTGAACTCTGCGCTTTCCACGGCTGACAGATGCTCAAACAGCTGAGTCATGTGGCGACGCTCGTCCTTCTCCAGCAGCATCAGTACCACCTGCAAAAAACGCACGTCATCATTTATTACCAAAACCTCAGCTGCTGGGGACAATATGGACACGGCATTAAATACTTGATTCTGATTGGTCAGTTATGGCATTCAGGTCTGTTATTCCTGAATAACAGACCGTTGTTATAAATAACAGACCACTGCAGCTCTGATCAGAGACCAAGGAAGAAATAAAATCATTTTTAAATCATTAAAATCATTTTATATTAATGTTTTTTTTTTCTTTTCAAATTGCTGATTTCTAAAGTAAGTAGTGGGATTAATGTACAGTGAGCAGGTCATTATTTCAATATAAATCCCGTCAGGTTGATTCAAGACCTGCACCACCCTGTTGGGGTCCATTTTGCAATAATGACCTGCCTATTGTACATTATTTCTTTCATAATAATGATTAAGGATGTAAAAAATATCTCGAATATTGCAATTGTACATACATGATTAAAGCATTTGTTGTTACACATGCTTAGTTCATGGCTGCTACTTTTATTTTATTAAAGAAGGAAAGCAGAGAGACTTTAAGTTAAAATAAAAAAATAATTTTATATGAAAAAAAATCTCCACACATCAGATTTATTAGTTAATAAAGGGCATTTTTTCAAGTAATCGTTTTCCTTTGTTTTTTAATATTGTGATAAATATTGTATTGTGGATTTTTATTGTGGCATTATTGTACCTTGAGTTTTTATTATCATTTAGAGCTGCAACAGTTAATCAACCAGTTGTCAAATGTTAAATTAATTGCATTAATTAATTATTTTGATTCGATTACGAGTACATTTTTTTTAGGGAAATAAGTCCAAATTCTCTGGTTCCAGCTTCTTAAATTTGAATCATTTTGGTTTTGGTTGACTCTATGACAGCAAACTGAATATCTTTAGGCTGTAGACAACACTGATCGACATTTTTCATCATTTACTTACATTTTATAGACCAAACAACCAACATTAATCTAAAAATAATCAACAATGAATTGTTAGTTATACCTAATTAAACGTGTGATCTGTAAGGAGATACGTAGCTTACGTAATATTACAGTCTTATCAGATTGTAAATTACAAAACCTTCTATGAACAGGACATAAACTGTCTTACCGAGAACCTGTCTGCAGTGTGCAGATGGTTGAGGTGTTGGTAAACCAGGTTGGGGTCTTTCTCCAGGAGGTGGGAGTCTAGCGCCTGCATGATGATGCTGATTTTGTGTGCATCCAGCTGGTTGCTCAGGAGTTGGGGAAGCATCTCTGGGGTCGTGGAGGCCAGGAGAGCAGCGCAGGCTCCCATGTTCCCACTGCTGCAAGCCGCATTCAGAGCCTGGCCGAACTCATAGGCATTGGTTGGCTGGAGGTTGATGGTGATGTCCTCTCCTCTCAAGTTGCTCTCTGAGTTAGAAACGGCTGTCGTCTCCTCGTCTCCATCAACCTGAAGAAGAAGACGAACAGAGCTGATGAAAGCGGACTTACAAAGGAAAACATGAGAGGAGAGAGGGTGTTGTTAATTCTCTATGCGGACTGAAATCATGTACAAATACGCAGATTTGAACAAAATGAGAGGCCTACAATAGGAAAAGTGTATGACACAAGCATCCTCACCTCCCAAAGTCTTAAATAAACAGGTGCTAACAGCAGTGTTTGGCTAACAGTAGCTACCGGTAGTGTTAGCTAACAGTGACTAATGGTGGTGTTAGCTAACTTGTGTCATTCTCTATATGGCTGTGGTTTTACTGATGTTACAGAATGGATGGTGGATTCAGTAGAGACTGCATCTGCTGGTATGTTAGTTAGTATCTTTTTCCATTGGCCTGTGCTATTTATCTGTCTAAATTGTTTTGGTGTGAGTTGTAGAGTTTTGGAGATATTTTTCTTTCTGCAGTAGAATCTACTGGAGCTACTTTAGAATCTAACAAAACCTAACTTTCTTTACTACTAGAAGAAAGTCTTGAGCACCACAAGCCAAGTGCCTTTCTTCGTCTTCTGCCGACCTACACCTGCCAACCGCATGCATTTTCTTGGCTCAGCCAAGGATAGGGCCATTTATAATTATATCCAGTGCTGTCACAACAACTTGCTCATGAGTAGATACATGCTTCATTTCTGCACAGCGATAAGGTTGGCAGGCGGTATGAAGAAAATAGTTCCTACATGAAACTGTTCACAACTAGGTCTGTGGATTATCTTGAGTAACAGGGTCATGATTTTTGGAGACACGCTGGTTTTCAGTTTTTCAAATGTACTATTTTGGTGCTTTGAGCACCACAAGCTGAGTGTATTTTAGTCCCGTTATATATTGGGGAGTGGGCAGAAATCTCGACCACCAATATCTCCAAAACCGCCAAAATCTGCAACTCACACCAAAAAACAAAACAAAACAAAAAAACTAAAAAAAAAAATCTAGATGGATAAACAGCACTACAAGCCAGGGAAAAAATACGTATTGGGGGTGAACTGTATATATATACACAAAGTGACCTATATATATGAGTGCCCATTGCTGTTGTTCTTGTCTGTTTCAATGTGTTTCAATGTTTCAGTATGTTTCAATGAAAAACAACAACAGCTAAAAAGTTGTTCAGCTTGACAGGAAGAGAAAAATAGTTTTGGTTGCTAGGTAAGAGATATAAAAGCTGATAAGCTGATAAATTGATAACCATAGCTATTTAGGATATTCTAATCTCAGATAAGATAGGATTCCAAAAATTAGTTAGGATTTACTTCTGCAATACCAAATTGGGACAGATCCTATCTTAGACTCTTCCTATCTTAAGACTTAAGATATGAAGTTTCTCTAATACTGCTCCAGGGCTCTGGAAGTAAAAGTCCCCTTCATTTTGTGCACAGACAATTTTAGGTGTCTGGGAGCACTTCCGTGGCTTTGATGGGCATGAAACACTCATAACTGGTTAGTCAGTACACAAGATGAAACACTGTATACTGCGTAGAAATAAATCAGGTTATATAAGACTGTGTGTATAAAAAAGATAAAACTGAAACTCTGACAACTACATTTATCAGACACAGGCTACACTTGTCTTCCACTGAAGTTCAGGCCTCATGAAAAGCTAACCAGCAAATAATTAGCACTTTGAAATCACTTTCCTTATGACATCTGTCATTTGTTGCTGGGTGGACACCATACTGGCTTGTTTGGTGGAAATGGCTTTCTGTTGTTTTCATGAGTGATTGATGAAAGCAGTGAGATTCACCGATGTAGCCTTTGTGTCGCTGGAAAACCAAAACACTGGTTGTCAAGTGGCTAAAATCTGTTATGTTGCTTACACTCAGTCTTTTACTTCAGTGTCAAAAGCATGGATGGATTGGCGTGGACGTTTAGCTCAGTTGGTAGAGCGTCCGACCCATGTATGGAGGCTGTTAGTCCTCTGCAGCAGCCACTGGTTCGACTCCCAGCTGCGGCCCTTTGCTGCGGGTCATCCCCCCTCTCTCTCTCTGCCCCCTTTCCTGTATACTCTTCAGCTGCACTATCAAATAAAGGCAAAAATGACCAAAAAAAAATAACTTAAAAAAAAAAAGCATGGATGGATTACTGAACGGGCCTACTGGGCACTGGATCCCTGACACTTCAGGCCCCTGTCTGTTTGAGGTGACTGTGAGTAATTCTTTGCAAAAGTCAATCATACAACTGCAAAGAGACACAAAAGAACCACAAGGAGGCATGTAGAGAGAGTGATATGACCTACAGCAAAGTTAGCAGCACAGAGTGCTACAAGGACTTCCCCAAAAAGTCTTTCTGGGTCCAAAAGCTTTATGGCCACAGCATCACCCAACTTCCCAAAACTATACCAGGGGTCTTGATGGGCAGCCATCATCCATCATTATATCAGCTTCCTCTCAAACACTTTCACATGTACACAAATCCAATGAGTGGCAAAATAAAGTCCCAATTTTCAGGTGAGCACTGCGTAGGATCTGACTTGAAGCCAGGCTGAAATATTCATCAGGTGTAGAGGTGTAAGCTACCTCTGTGATGGGGACAGTCTTCCTGGGTTTGGCTGGTGAAGCGTTGGCCAGACTCTGTCTGAGCAGCACTGTGACCTCCTCCAGCTCCTTCTCAGCCTCCTGCACGTTGGGATCCTGCTGCAGGACCTCCTGCAGGTCGGAGCTGCACGCCAGGTAGTCCTGGTGGAGTGACAGACAAAATTAAGCTTCAAGTGATTTTACACAGACTTTAACGGGAAAGTTCACCTCAAAAATGTATATTTTCATCTGGCCTGCAGTGCTATTTATTCATGTAAATAGTTGTAGTGTGAGTTGAATTTTGAATATATTGGCTGTAGAGATGTTTGCCTTCTCTTTCCAAAAATTATGACCTGATTATTCAAGATAATCCACAGATCTTGTTGTGAGCAATTTCATGTAGGGACTACTTTCTTTCTATGAAGAATCTACTTGAACTACTTTCTTCCTGCAGTAAAATCTACTGGAACGACTTTCTTTCTACTGAAAAGAAAGTAGTTCCTACATGAAACTGCTCACAAAAAGGTCTGTGGATTATCTTGAGTAACTGGGTCATGATTTCTGGAAAGAGACATTGGTGTTTAATTTTTCGAAAGTATTTTTTTGGTGCTTTGAGCACCACAAGCCGAGTGCTTTCTTCGTCTTCTGCCGACCTACACCTGCCAACCGCATGCATTTTCTTGGCTCAGCCAAGGATAGGGCCATTTATAATTATATCCAGTGCCGTCACAACAACTTGCGCATGAGTAGATGAACGCTTCATTTCTGCACAACGATAAGGTTGGCAGGTGGTACAAAGAAAATAGTTCCTACATGAGACTGGTCACAACAAGGTCTGTGGATTATCTTGAATAAACAGGTCATGATTTCTGGAAAGAGAGACTGCTGTTGAGTATTTCAAATGTATTTTTTTGCCACTTTGTTTCAGTATACTGGAAAGAAGGTGAACATGTCTATCACTGATGTTTCCAAAACTCACACCAAAACAGTCTAGAAGGGTAATAACACTACGTGCTATGTATTTTTAATTTTGGGGTGAAATGTCCCTTTAAATATATCAGGGGGTATGAAAAATTAAATTATATGTCCCTTTCACACAGTCTGGCTTGAATTTAAAGACTTCCCTCCAGCTCTCCTTTTAAATGAACACATTCCTTTGCGACATTTTTGTCATTAAAGACCAGCTTTCTTCACCTTGAGGCCTTTATTGGCCATGGCTCGTCTGTAGAAGGCCTTCTTATTGGTTGGCTCCACTTTCAGTGCTGCATCACAGTCCTGCTTGGCCTCAGTAAACCTCTCCAGCTTCAAGTAGCACAGGGCTCTGCAAACACACACACACACAGACGTCGCTTGTGTGGTTTTTATTTTTGTCACCAGCAGCTAATCGTATCTGATGCATGACTAAAAGGTATCATGAGTTTGTGACTCATCGGCTGTGAGTCAGACTTGACAATAAAGGCTGAAGGCATGGAATAGATTAGTAGATAGGACATGAGACAGAATTTACATCTTTGACGTTTGCTCTGACAACTTTGTTTTCTTCATGAATGTGTTGTCGGTATTTTCAACCAAATGGGTCTCAGCGTGGCAGCAGCACGTGTGTGTTTGCTCTTGTGTGGCTGTACACACAAGCTCTTTTCCGCTCAGCGTATGCACGCAAACATGAACACACAATAGGATATTTTTCATGTCAACATCACGGTTTCCTCTGCGACACGATCAACAATCTACCTGCTATTGTGAAAAAGAACGGAGGGAGGGGCAGCTGGAGATAGAAAATGAAGTCAGACCTGCCTGCTGTGTGCACTGTGCTCGCTGGGTTTCTCTTTAGATGTAAGATAATATGATAGAGGCTTTATGTGGAGTTGTGATAAACAGTGCTGAGGCTGGCAGCTGTTTCCTGAGCCTCAGTCATTCTGTTCCAGCCCACCAACAATACATGCTAATTTACAACCAGTGACAGACTGATGACTGCTTGGGATTTGCTGCAGAGCTGGGCGCACTGCTTGACACATGACAGCTGGGAATAATTAATTAGTCTGTTTTAAAGGGATAGTTTGGATTTTTGTAAGATATCCTGAAACTGCCATTATATAAGCCAAATATCACTCTCCAAAGCAACCAGACGCCTTTGGCAAAGACACTAATTTTACCTAGCAGAGGACAGGAGTTGCTGGTCTACCACTGCCTCGGTCGGTTAGTTAGTAACAAACTAACCAATCAAGGCAGCAATAGGCCAGCAGTCTGGTTGCTTTAGAGAGCACGATATTTGGCTTATGTACCAGTGGTTTCCCATCGGAAAAGACTGTCTGAAAGCGAAGTAAAGCAGTGAAAATATTCTAAATATAGTGTACGATTAAACTGATAGTGATTTTTTAGGTGGCTAACACAGGGTCCCTCCAGGCTTCTCCAAGTTAAATTTAAGACCTTTTTAATTCCACTTAGAATGAAATTTAATGCCCACTTAACAGCCATACCGGCAAGTGTATTAAAGATATAATGGAAAATCAATATGGATTTTAAAGTGATATTCCACAGCAGAGTAATAGTCCACTCAATATGTACTCACCACTATGCCAATGTGAGGATGGGTGAAGATCTTCAGTTCACAAAACAATCCTGGAGTTTCAGCAGAAAACAGGGTTGCAGGTAATGGCAGTGAATGGAGATCAAATGTACATGTAAAAAAGAAGAACACAAAACAAACACAAAATGTCTCCATCCTGCTCGTGTGGTGTAATCCAAGTGTCCGCGAGCCGCGACATTAAAATTTAATCACAAAAGACGCCATTTTTTTAAGCAGAAATGTCAACTGTAGCATGTAAACATGGCGTCGATCATGCGATATTTTTACACGTGCATCCATTAAAAGATATATGAAGTCTCACGAGATCAACAACATGTTTACATGCTACCTGCTACATGCTACAGTTGACATTTCTGCTAAAAACATGGCGTAAATGGCGTCTTTTGTGGTTAAATTTTAATGTCGCGGCTTGCAGACACTTGGATTACACCACACGAGCAGGATGGAGACATTTTGTGTTTGTTTTGTGTCCATTATTTACATTCTATCCGTGGTCTCCATTCACTGCAATTAGCTGCAACCCTGTTTTCTGCTGAAACTCCAGGATTGTTCTGTGAACTGAAGATCTTCACCCATCCTCACATCAGCATAGTGGTGAGTACATATCGAGTGGACTATTACTCTGCGGTGGAATATCACTTAAAGCCCTGGAAAACAATTATTTACCATAAACTTAAATTTTGTAAAGCATTTTATGTTAATACTCACATTCCTATTGCCTAATTAGAAATTACACCAAAATGTCTATCAATTGGACAGTTATTTATGAGGTTATGGTATTAATATAAAAAAAATCCTATGAAAAGATAAGAAAAAATAAAACCTTTGTTAACAATACTCAATACTTTCGAGGCCTTCCTTTTAGATTTTTAAATTCAATACTTTTTAAAAACATTTAAGACCCTACAGGTACCTTGTAAAGTATGTTTAGCTGCTGACCCTCTCTACAGCAGTACATTGCTTAGCTTCTCAAACTAGGGACATCTACTGCAACTAACACACTGACAGTAGGTAAGTAACTCATACAACCCCACTTCAAAAAATCTGAACTATCTGTTCAGTTTACCCATACCAAACGTGTTTTCTGACATTCCTGCTTTGTGAGGAACAAACCATGAGAAGTACAGAATAATGGTGAGGAAGTGAAAGAGAACACAGCAGTGTCTGTGTGCCCTCATGTTGAGGTGAGACGGAGCCTCTGACCTGTTGGTGTAGATAGCACACTCTTCTGGCTTTAGCTTAAGGCATTCAGTGTACTTTCCCAGTGCATCCTGGTATTGGCCCTTCTTCACAAAGTCATTCCCTTCTTGCTTCAAAGCTGTAAAACGGACTTCTGCTCTCCTCTCTGGAAAACAAAGTGAAGTGGTGATTACTGCCTATTCACACAAAGATCAATTCTGAACTGATGAATCCACATTGACACTTTTCAATTTTAATGAACCTCCCTTTTATTTCTAAGAAAACCAAACAGATGTAAATGTGCCTGTCCTCTGCGCTATAAAGCCTTTAAAAGGTTTAAATCCTTTAAAATTAATGCTGGGTTAGCTGGATGTGAGGCATGAGACTGAAGTCAGCAATCAGTCATGGTGTGGACTAAGGGCTAATCAATCTGCTGCAAAGTGTCTTCTGGGAGGTAAAAAAAAAACTGTGCCAGCAGGTCTATTCTTTCATTAGAGTTTAAAAATACCAGCTGCAGCACAGCCCAGGGAATGAAGAAATTGCATGGTCAGTGAACAGAGGTGACACGTCCACTTATATAAAAATTACGCCTTTACCATCTTCCTCATATCTGAGTGCAAAATGACCGAAAAACAAGGACAAGCTGAGTCTATCCTTCTCTATTCCTCCATGTCGTTGTCAGCAGGGATGCAAGAGGAATTCAGATCCTTTAGTTGAGTAAAAGTAGCAATACCATGATGGAAAAATACTTAATTACTTAAGTGAGAGTCCTGGAGCCTCATTACAGACCGTCTAACTCTGAAATCCTGTCTTATCGTAGTTTAGGATGCCATTTGGGATTTTTGGTATCACATAAACATGTTCTCTAAGTACTTTGAGAAGAAATACCCTGTTGTATCTCAGGGTAGGAATTAAGCTATTACAGAACCTTTCCTAAATGATGAAAATTAAGAATCCTAAGTTAGGATGGCACATACCCTGTCCTAAATTCAAAATAACTGCCTACAATGGCAGCATCACTGTAGTTAGGTCTGCATTGCAATGACAATGAGGATGGGGGAGCAACATGAACACTGGAATATTATGACTAAAAAGGCTTCTCAAACCATATGATGGTGCTTTAAATTTCCTGGACTTCATGTTAACAGGTATATATCAACTGCATGGTGATTAATTTTGGAATTGATAGACTTGCTTCAAATCTTTATCCTAGGCTGATAATTATTTTAACTGCAGTTATAGCAAGCTAGTTAGCCAGTGACAGGTGATAAGCTGTTGTCAAGGATATAGGCAGTCTCATGTACATTTTAAACACAGACATAGGCATGACAGGACGAGTGTCAACTGAAGAGGTGAATTTTAAGTACTAGTTAGGATTTCTTACGACAGGATACGAGTTCTGATAGGATAGGTCACAGCCATGAGTTTAGGAATTGCTTCTGTAATAGCAAGATAAGATTTTTCCTATCTTTGAAACTAAAGCTAGAGGTAAAATTTGTTGGTTTGTTTGTAAATGCACTATTCAAAGTTGGCCCCTCATCCCCAGCTTAATGAATGAGAGAGAGGGCAAGAGACCTATAGACTGAATGGAGTGAGGGAGGGCATCAGCAAGAACAAAGGAGTGAATCAGAGAAATAAAACCTTATTTTCGGATTGTTTCTCTGTGGTTACATTCGATCACGCAAATAAACATGCCAACACCTCTGCAAAAGGCCGGATTTTGTGTGAATACAGCTGAAGCGATCTTCAGTCTGCTCTGCCTGTGTGTGTACAATTCTTTCTGCAGCTCTCACAGACAGAGAGCAGAGGAAAGAGACGTTGAATGTGATGTAATACTTGGCCACTATGTTTTTATAGAGCTCCGACCTCATAACCTGCATGCTGTATTGAGCGGGGGCTACACGCCGCACAGCAAAACATAGAAAAGTACAGAAGGCAGGGTCTCTCCAGATACAAACACCACCACACACTTATGGTGGGTCATAAGTGATGTTTTAGGGGGGTTATGTTTACATGAGTCTATTCATTGTTTTTTCAGGAAAATATTTTTAGGATTTTTTTCTGTAAAGAGGCCCCTGCATTGAAAAAGTTACCAAAGAGGGTAATTATTTTATCTAAATGTCAAAAGTTAAAGTACTCAATGAATTATCTTCAAGATATCTTCAGGGTGGGTCAGTAACTCATATGACTCTCAAGGTATTACCCCACACAAGGTTAAATACCTACTCACCACTAGTCATTTAGAACAGTGGAAGCCTCTCAGATGAGAGGTGAAATGTCTTAAAGGGATAGTTCACCCCAAAATCAAAAATACGGATTTCCCCCCAGCCTGTAGTGCCATCTTTACATCTAGTAAAGGTACGACTTGCAGAATTTTGGAGATACCGGCTATAGAGATGTCTCCCTTCTCTCCAATATAATGGGACTAAATGACAATCTTTCCAAATCCAAATTTCAAAGTCCAAATTTCAAATCATGGTCTCTTACCAAAAATCATGTCTTGGTTACTCAAGATAATCCACAGACCGTGTTGTGAGCAGTTTAGGAACTACTTTCCTTCTGCAGATCAATCTACTAGAACTACTTTTTTTCCTACAAGAAATAAAGTAATTCCTACATGAAACTGCACACAACAACGTCTGTGGATTGTCTCAACTAACCAGGTCATGATTTCTGGAAAGAGACATTGTTGAATTTTACAGGCCAGGGGAAAATATGTATTTCTGATTTTGAGGTGAAATGTTCCAAGTAAAGTCCAGCTGCCTATGACAGCTCCTAGTGAACCTGAAAAATTTTCACAGACATTTGTGTGTCCATTATTTTA
>JAJHUR010140321.1:254572-280647 GCA_027495735.1 Lutjanus campechanus | reverse complement strand
GGCAGACATAATGATAAAATATCTCTGTTATTCCTCTTTTTATCTCCTTATCTAAGACACCTCATGATATGATGTCTCACCCAGAGTTAAAATGAATAGCAAGGACACTTTCATCATAGATCTCTTTATCAGTACATGTAAAAGGGTAGTCTCGGTCATTGGAATGGCTGCCACAGGCACTGTAATAATCAGCCAAAAGATGGCTTTGTGACGCACGATCAGACCACTGAAAAATGTGAATCTGAATGTTAAAACCCATCCAGTCAGATGTGTGTTTTAGCACAGACGTCTCCCTGCCCTCTGTAGCCCTGAAGTGAGAAGGCTAATACCTGTTGACGCTGTCGTGTGCTGCCTGTACGCTGATGTCAATCTGCAGGACGGTCTTATAATCCACGTAGGCCTTACGGTAGCGCTCCAGGGACTCATAAGCCATGGCCCGGCGCAGGAGGGGCTTGAGGGAGAATGGCTGCAGCTCCAGGGCTCTGGTGGGTATAAATAGATGTGATGAGACAGGAGCAAAGGATCAAGTCTGCTGCCTCTGCTATGGATGCTCTGTAAGAGTACTGTATGTCTGGGTTGGGCAACTATAAATACAGGTGAAAGATTTAAAAGTGAATATGCCCTTGTGTTGCTGTGTATTGCTGTGCATGTATTGTGTACTGTTGTATGTGTGAAATAAAAAAAAATCTTGTGTATATCATGATGTGAAGCAAATAAATACGTGATATGTGAGTATTTTTCCTTTTACAAACCTAATTTTCTTAACTCCCCTAGAAGTTGAATCTTAAGCAAACATACCAAGTATTTAAAGTCTTTCACAAGGGAGGTTCTCTCAAGTTTGCTGCTTATCAAACCACCTCTAGAGAGATTAATGAAAGTCCCTTACAACACATTCCAGTGCCAATCCCCTCATAAAATGACTGTGATCTGAGGTATGCTGACTGATAAGGCTGTATACAAAAAGTTTGAAAGCTATGTTGTATTCTCAAGGTAAGACCCAGCCTAAATTGTGTACCTCTCACTCCGCTTATACACACACATGGTGTGACGAGATCAGTAAATAAATTCTCTCACCTCGTGCAGTCCTGTATGCAGTCTTGACTGTTGCCATCTTTCAGGTAGCAAGCTGCTCTGTTAGAATACAGAATACAAAGATCCTCTGGACTATCAAGCCCTGCAAAAAAAGAGACAAATATCACAAATACATATGTAGCATTTAGAAAACACAACTCAGAAACTGTGCATGTAGCTTGCCAATCCCTTTGGAACTGCAAAACAGAATATCTGTAAAAGTGGCAAACATTTATATAGGCTTTAGGTGTGGCTTTAACAAGAGAGGTCTGTATGTGTTGTGAATCATTTATAATGTTCAGGGGTTACTGGCTGAATCAAACAGATTAATGTATTACATAACTATAGAAACATGAGAGTACTGCTTGAGAAAGACATTGCTTTCAATAAAAGGTTTAGTGTCAATGATACTGCCAGTTTCTTCTCACACTCTACCTTTGGTGCTGTGTATGTTTTGTAATGACCGGTTTCTGTAATGACTAAATGAAGAACTTCTTTTGTTGCATCAGCTTTGGAAGCGTGACTTAAAAGAACACTTCCTGTAAGATACTAACATTTAATTTTTGCTTTTAATTTAGTTAAGTTTCATTTAGTTTCCAGAGTGGGTTTGTTTATTTCAGTTGAATTTTTATTGTTTAAAAATCTGTACTTTAAGTCTGTTTTTTATATTAGTTCCAGTATTATTTTAGTTTTTCTAATTTGTTAACACTTAAGTGTGGTGACAAATTAGACCTAAGTGACGAAGACTAAAACTAAAGACATTTCTTGCATATTTTTGTTATATTTTTTTTAAAGTATTCCAGTTAAGCAATTTTTTATATCTAGTCTATCTTTTAATTTTTAGTTTTGCTTCTATAATAGCCTTGCTTCAGACTGATGAATTAAAGGCTATTTTAAAGCTGCATTCACAAATGCAACATTTTTTTGGACTCATGTGTTCACCAATCTTCTGATTTGAATAACTTGCTTGTTTTTAACTGAGCTTGATTGTGTAAAGCACTATCATTATGAGATCCTAGGCTGACAAACTGAAATACACCATTTTATTTGGACTACATCTTTTATTATTAAAAATATTTCTATTTGTTTTACTTACTGTGTTGACTGTTATGCACCAAACCTGTAAACCTGCTTGGCAATAAACCTGATTCTGATTGAACCTGATTCTGATTGAAGACCAAACCTCATCAAACCACTTTCGGGGCATTTTCTCCTAAAAGTCCAACAACTTGCTCACATGGGCTGCACACAGTGTATTTGCTATTCTCTCCGCTTGCCAACAGGTATTTCACTCTTTTCCCACCATCATTATCACTGACACAGGCTAAACAGATAGGCTATACTATATATTACAGACAGAGCAATACTAAGTCAGCTTAGCATGCCAACTCATCAGATGAAATAAGATTATGGATGATGACACAGTGAGGCAGTGATGATGATGTCTCAGCAACTGCTCACAGTTAGTGAGGTTACTGTGACAGTAGAGCACAGTGTACAGTCTGTGGGAGGTATAACTAGAGTATCCATATACCGACCCAAACCCCTGACCCCTTTAATTGTGTTTCCACCTCAGGAACTTTCCCCAAGGACTGAGAACTTTTGCAGGAACTCAGTGTGTGTCGACTGCAAGGACCAGAATCTAAATCAAATTCTGGGCACATTATTTCACTTTCACTTTCACATCCAGTAGCACACTTGGCTAGTGAGTACATTAAGGTTGAAGGAGTATGTTTGATGGTGGATGGGCCTGACACGCAGCAGCAGTTTCTCTCCCTCCATCAATCTCTCACTTTCTCCCTCTCAGTGAGAATTATAGCTGCAGTCCTACAGATTCAATTTCACAGTGAGTGGTTAGCGGTCATGTGACCTGGACAGACCTGAGCTGAGAGGCTTAGTGCCGGGCAGAGGCTAAAACAGAAACACTGTCCGTATACACCACAACAGCCACATTGTGACGCATTGCTGTAGGGGCAAAGTCACTAAATACAGCAACAAACAGGCCAACATTTTAACTCCTGGACAGTGAAATCTTTGTTACTGTTCCCAGACTCTTTGTACACTAATGTGGACAGCTTCTGGAGGAGATAAATTCTGTTGCTTTGGTATAAATTATCTTGTGGAAAATATGCTTGTTGGTGTTTTATTTTTCTTATGTCCTGAACTGTGATAAAGCAAAGCAAAATATAAATGGAAGCACTAGCAGTATAACTGCAAGGTCATGACCTTTGATTTACAAATGCATAGGCAAGTTAAACAGTTGCAAGAGCATTGATGATTAAACGCCATAAAGCAATATTTATTCAAATATGGGTGTGACTGATGACGAAACATCAGTCAGTTAAACTATGAGCCATTTGTTACGAGTCACAGCATGTTTATAACACAGTGATGTCAGTATAAATGTTATGTTAACTGTCATGGAGACACATAGTTAACTCTACCAAAAACATCAACCAAAACCTCACACAGTATGTGACTGAACTAACAGCAGCAACCTCAGACCATAAAAACAAGAACAGTACCAGCTGTGTCCACCTTACCTGAATCTGTGTAGCCTTGAATGGCTTGTGAGTATTTCTCCAGTGCATCGGCAAACTGTCCGTTTTTAAACAGCAGGTTTCCTTCATTCTTTAGCCGGGCCAGAGGTGGGGGCAGGGCTCCACATGGGGCATCAAGGTTGACAGTTTCTCCTGTATTTCCTCCAACCGACGTCCCCTTACCGCTGCTGCTCTGATCAGCATGGACTGATGCTGTCGAGCCCCTCTTGCTCGTTCCATTGGATACCTTTTCCTTGGACTCCTGTGTGACTTTGTACTTGTCAGAGTGACCTCCTTTACTCCTCCAGTGTCCATGGTGAGAGTTGTTGGACTCACTGTGTGGACCCCCGTCCCCCCTGCCATGGGGCTTTTTTTGAGCGTTTCCCATGTCTCCCCTTTCGGCAGGAGCAGCTGAGCTCTCCTCCCCTCCCACAGGCTGGCTAGGTTCAACCGGACAAGCTGGAAGGGAGAGGGAGGGAGGGAGAGGGAGAGGGAGAGACAGTCAGAGAGAAGGGGGAGAGACACACCCACAGGAAGGAGTCAGCGGTTACATCACAGTGGGGGAGGGTTGGACACACATGACAGAGCCACTTCAAAGAGGGAGTTCCAGGAAGCAGCCACTCTCCACAGTGAATTACGGAAGCGCTGGGTGGGGGTAGGGCGGCTAACCCACGCACACAGTAGTATGTCACGTTACCCAGAGGGACAGGGGGTGTTTCCTCTATCTATAGCACAGACTGACAGAAGGGTTTGTGATGAAAATGACTGCTCTACTATTACCAGAACAGCTAAAGCGTCCTCAGATGTTTTGTATGAATCATGAGTGGATTAGAGGGTAAATCCCATGGCAGGGCAGCTAAAATGGGGACTAAATCAAACACAAATATACAGATATAATATAGTGTGGTGTAAAAATACAGATGGTCTCACAAAACATTGAAAACTTACAGTAAACAGAGTATTCAGCAAGTCTATATATATTTAAATTGCGATGCTAAGTTTAAAGTTCTGTAAACTAGGGCAACCATTAGTGGATTACCGACAACAACTATTGAGATTTGAGTGTTTAAAAATGATTTATCGCTGTTTTAACATAAATACATAATGTAAACATCTTCTCAATAAGGATACTTTAAAATTGGCTAATGACCAGTTATGATGCTGCGTTTCCACTGCAGGAACCTTCGAACCCTTGGAGGAACTCCTTCAATTGCTCTGTGTTCTGATGATAAATTTTTGGGAGTGACAAGGAGAGAAATGAGCCACAATGTGTTGCTCTATGCAGATGATTTGCTCCTCTAAATCGTGAACCCAGAAAACTTTCAAAAGTCCCTGCTCAGAGGCTAGTCCTTTCCAACTTTGGGGATGGGGCTTGCAGCACTGAACATTTCTGATTGGCCGACTGCATGCAGCATTTTATTTCAGCCACCATTTTTAGTTGCGCTCAAAAATGACATGTAAACAGCTGTCACTTTGTGCCATCGGACTAATTTCCCTAATCCTTGCGGGTATTAAGGCTGCAGTGGAAACGCAGACAATAACGGTCAAAGGAACCTAGTGATTCCTTCAATAGTATTTCTAAACCACCTCATACTAGGGATGCATGATATTGGATTTTTGCCGAAATTCTGCAAATTATCAATAGATGCACATATTTTTTTTTCCACCTAATGCAGAATACATCAAGTATCTCCTGTTGTGGAATCAACATATTATTATATCTACTCTTACCATGATGACCCAGATGCAGACATAAAACACAGTGCTTTTCAAAATGTCCACATTAACAGGCTAAAATAAGAAACTACTGCTGACAATTTTTTTAATGCTGCTGGTAGTCTTTTTTTTTCTTTACAAATTCATCATAATGATCAAGATGACAGCTCTTCAGATTGGCAATTATATTTGTAGTTCTGAAGGAATGTGATTTGGCTCCTCCTCACATGACTGACGCTGAGCAATCATAGCAACCAGCAACTTGGCTCTCCATTTCAGGCACTTCAAAAAACCCCCACAACACAGACACACTCGCATTGCATGTGCATAATTAAAACATCATCATTTCAAATTGATAGCAATATTTAATTTTATCTGCCAATTACAATGACATCCCAGTATGATCGTGAATCCCTACCTCAAAAATATGTTTTGCATTTGTAAACTTGGTTGCCATACGGCGTATATTCACACCAATATTACTCAGATAAGTTGTCCGTGAATGTTCTCATTCGTCCAGGTCATTGTAATCTCAGGAAAGATTAAATCGAAAGCAACTGGACTTGTTCAAAAGTCTTTTCTGAAGACGTTTCGCCTCTCATCCAAGAAGCTTCATCAGTTCATGCCTGCAAGACTAGTCTGAGCTAGTCTAACTAAATGGTGGGAACCCAGGTATTTAACCTCTATGGATGTGTTCAAATTCATTAGTGCTCTATTCAGTTCTAGCGACAGTCGTTAGTCCTGGGAGTCACCCATTCATACCTGGTTTTGGGTGACTCCCAGGACTAACAACTTTTGACTTTGAACAAGTCCAGTTGCTTTCGATTTAATCTTTCCTGAGACTCAGATAAGTTAAAACTTGCCGGTAGTATCCACCATGTCAATAAATTGGTTTGGCTCTACTGTGAAAATTTAATCACTTAGCTCAGCACAGATATAAAGATCTACGACACCGGGTTCTTTATTTGGTTGTTAGATTTGAGATCATTGGTAATAATTAGTGAATAAGGGCTTGTTACTCAATGCACTGCATGATATACATTTTTTCTGCTAAACAACTGCAAACCTCATTTAAAAAGCTAAAACAATTTAATGAACATTGCCTTACCTTAAATTGAGCATAGATAGATTTCTGGATGGATTCAGGGAATTATAAATGGCTACAGGCTTGTTTTTGCTCTCTGTCCCTATAAATCATGGATATAGATATTGATTAGGGTGCTCAAACAATCTCACCAGTCTGTTCTGCATTTGTCTCATTTTTACTGTTGTCATCCTCCTCTTCTACTTCTTGTATGAGGATCTTTTTGCCTTTGCGTTGTTTCTGCTCTGGTTGACATTCCTTCATCTTCTTCTCAGTTTCACACAGAAGTTTCTAAAGCACAAACAATTCACACATTAGAATTTGTCAACAGTAGGAATCCAACCCAGTTCTGTTGAATAAGTCAGCAAAGGTGACACAGCTACTGATACCACAATCACCAATATCCACTGAGCTGTAGTATATAGCCTGTGTGCCAATGTAAAAGGAACATCTCCCCCCATTCACCTGCAGTACACGAAAATCCCTAATACATAATAAGGACATAAACAATGTCCTCAGGATGATAAGTAAATAAAACACACCTTGGGCTCACCAATTAGAATTTGCATCTTCTTCTTTCTACAGTGAAGACAGACTACATATGCTTTTATTAATATCTGCAGCAGCTGTAATCTGTTTTGAAGTCCCTGATCTCATATATACAGTGACACCTAGTGGACATAAAGACTACCAGCATTAATCCAAATGCTTAAGTACTACTATCACTTACAGTGGCTGCAGCATTCTGCGGCTCTTCCTTAAGCACTGTCCTCAGGTCTTCAGCAGCCATTTGGAAGCTTCCCATGTGATAATGAACAGTGGCACGACGTAGCAAGGCTGGTGATGAAGAATAAATCACATTCAGTGCATTACATATGTTCAAGCTCCTGTAAACAAATGTGCTTTGAGATGCAAATGTAGTAAGTAACAACATCACATGTAACAACATGTATTACAAAAAGTATTATAAGTGGTGGACATAATGTATTAGTCCTGGGTTACACAGCGCATTAGAACTATCATACTTACTATAAAGGTCATGTCTATAATTCATTATAAGTGTATTATAATGCATTTCTAAGGCTTTATGGAACTCTTTTTAAATGTTTGTAATCATGCATGATGATTTTTAACAAGGTTTATAAAGTATGATAAGGGGTGGACATAATGTATGATAAGTTCAACATTAATAATGCTTTATACCTCCATGCCAAAGTGACAACAGAGTTTGAAGGAAGACTCTGAGTCCTGATTTACATAGCACATAGAGAACTGCTCTAATGTCTCACAACAGATTATAAATTCTAGGATTCTGCAATGGAATACTGTCATAAAAACACCATACAATTGCTAACAACCTCATACAGTGCTGTTACTTTACTTAAAGACCACAACATCATGCTATGGTATATAATTGATGTTTATAAGACAATATTCCATTTCAGAAACTTGGAATTATAATCTGTTATAATATATTGCAGCAGTACTCTATATGTCTTCATGTTTCTTTCAAACACTTTTTGATACCTCCATGATATGGAGGTATAAAGCATTATGAATGGTGAACTTATGATACATTATATCCACCAATTATAATCTTTATAAACCTTGTTATAAAATGTAATGCATGTTTATAACATCTATAATTCTATAAAGCCTTATAAATGCATTTTAATGTCTTATGAATGTGCTTAAAATGCATTATAGACATGACATTCATAGAAAGTATAATCATATTTCTTTTTCTATTACATACTTTGTTGTAAGTGCTAATGTACCTTTGATATTGCCTGGTTCCAGCTCGAGTACCCTCTGGCAGTCTCTCATGGCATTGTGCCAGTGCTTGAGGTTGATCTCTGCCTGGGCTCTGTTGTTGAATGCAGCCACAGTTGGTAGAATGGAAATGCTTCTATAATGGAAGGCCAAAAATAAAATAAACCTTTACTTATAATGAGGTTAATGGACAAACACTTAAGAGGGGCATTAAATAGGAATGACATCAGATTTGAATGAATGACAGCAGTCTAATTAAATGCCAGGCAACATGATACAATCCCCTTCAGAGACGTAAAAATGCTGTCTATAATAAGTGAGTTGGTTTAAGAGCCTGACCTGGAATAGTATGCAACTGCCTCTTCATAATCGTTTGCTGTGAAAGCCTCATTGCCTTTGTCCTTTTCCCGGTTTGCACGAGAGAGCTTCTCCTGTTGTGTCAGCACTGGATATAGTGTAAAGACAAGACATTTCAGACATATACCAACACAAGTGAATGTACAAAATGCTTTGAAATGGCTGCAAAATAAATATCAGATTCATAATACATAACACATTACATGAAACAACCACTTTAGTCTTGATTTTGGGGTGTCCTGTGTTTATAATGACAGGTGGATCATTTATGTCCACGATTCCGTCAGCTCTTTCACATTCTTTTTCCACATCAAACCTGCAGATAGAGTGAAATGTACCTTTTTAACTGTGGATCGCAGTGATGAAAGAAGCTTAGCTAAGGCATTTTACAAAATAAAACACGTGCAACCTTTTTATGCACAGTCCCTGCAGCTGCTGTAACAGTGTGTTCTTTCCTCTGAACATAACAGACAAATCTAGAGACAAAATAACTCACTTGTCCCATTCTTGATAATCACGCGGGAGAATTTGTTTTGAAGAATTCCTCTTTTTTTTTGGAACTGATGTCTGGAATAACATTGGACTTATTATTATTGTTATTATTGTTCCTGTATATATAAATGTACATGTTTACATTCATCATTGGAGACAATTTTACCTGACAAAGTGGAACAGAACAATTGGAAGCTCTTACAGGTGGAATATTTTCATTCACAAGATCATCAAACATTGACTGCTGTTTCAGGGACATATCACTCTTTTTGGTTTCTTCTTCCCACATCTGAAAAGAACAAAGTATTTAATTTTAAAATGCTTATGGCTCATTTTCAGAGAAACAGGCATATAATAAGAGAGCAGGTAGTAAGCAGAGAAAAAAAAAACACTACTGTGTGTAGCTCACCTTCAACTCATCAACAATTTGGCTCCACTCATCCTTAGAGAGGCTGGCTGCTGTAGCCACAGGGTTTTCTTTCCTGAGGGCTCGGCTCCTAGGGTCCAGTTTCTCCAAGTGAGTCTCGCAGAACTTGATCAAATGAGGATAAATGCCCTCATCGCCAGACCTTTACACAAAGTAAAGTATTACCTCTTGTATGCCAAAATTCCTAGCAATCTTTTCAGTTAAGTTTATCTGACTGTATTGTGTTGTGGTCCATTATCCCTTTGCAAAGGGTGGTATGCAATCTATTTTCAGAATTGCATATACAGAAAATTGTGCCATGATGAGAGAACTATCTTAATGGAGAAAAGCTCACCAGCAATATAATAAAATAAGATATTTGATGAACATAAAAAATCGACTCTCACGCTTCAGGCTCAGTAACGTTTCTGTGTCATGTTATTTACCTCAGTACTCTCAAGATCTTCTCCACGTATTTTACATCTTCGCATTTTTCGATGTAACCATAGTCCAGGTGCTCCACAGGGACTTTCCCATTATAGTCGACGGTGTTGGGCTGGTTTTGAAGAGAGAAAACTGCATCTGCACTCATACCTGAAAAGAATTTCAATTTACTCCGTTACTATGTCAAAGTTTTGCTGTTGATAGAAGTAGCTCTAAGTTAAATGATAGTTAACGCTATATTTTTTGCTAGCTAAAATTTAGCTAACGCCATGTTATTGTTAATTTAGATAGCGTTAGCGCTGTGTTATATGTTGGTATCTCAGAAATTAACATTACGGAAACACAGAATTTACTTTTAGGAAATTTCAGTGTTCCTCTCAACTTAACTTAATGCAATAAAGTTAAAGTAAGTTACTTCACCTGCTGCTGTTTGGCTAAACGCTCATCTGCAAAGCGGGGACTGTTACTATGGTAACCACGCACGGAAGGAAGCTGCAGCGCCGTGCACCCCCAAAGCGGAAACACGTGACACAGACAACAGAGGGCTCCAAATTTGAAAACGTGGCTAGTAGTTGCCTGTAGGTGACCATGTAGCAAACAAACAACAACAAGGGGTGCGAGCTGAGGCCTTGAACTGAGCCTGAGGAAGCAACATCACCGACATCGAGTCCACGGCCTTTACAGGGGCTCAATTTTATGAAGAAGTGAGTACTTTTTAAAAATAATTCTATGGTGAATGTTGTGTTTTTCGCCATTTACGACACAGCTAAGTAGTTAAATGTCTGACAAGCTAAGTAGTGGTTGTGGTTTTAGGAGGCTAACGTAACGGTGGTTATGGCGATAACTCGTCAGTTTGCCACCCTGTGTGGAAAGTGGTGCTCACATCATTGTGTGTAACATTGAATAACTGGGAATAGCTAAAATTAATGGACGGGAGGATGAAATTTTAATCGTCAAAACGAACAAAAGGGCTCTATATTGTTGTGTGATGTATGTGTGTGTACGCGTGCACATGGGTAGATATCAATCCGCCTCTACAAACGTGAACTGGGTAATTGACGCAGGTGTTTTCCCATTATGCTAATTGCTCTGACAAGGCTGACTGGGGACTGTGAGTCTTAACAAAGCGTTTAAATGTATAATTAAGTCTGTTAGCTTAACCTTAGTGTCAAATGTAGTTAACCTAATACATTCAACCTCAAATTTCATGTGTATTTGAAAAAAAAAAAAAAACATTATAATTTTTGACCTCCTACTCGAGGAATGCAGACCAAGCTCAATAGCCAAATAATTAGTCTACCGTTATCTCCGCCAATTTCCATACATAAACCGGAGTTAAGTAACTGGAAATAAAATGTTCTTGATATGTCACACCCCCTTGTTGACACTCGTGTTAAACCTGTCTGAGGTCCGCTGTCTGCCAGGGTCAGTTTTTTGTTTTGGCGGTTATGGCTCACTTTATAGCGGCATCACAGAGCACGCGACGGGGGATTTAAATCGACAGCACGCTCTCTCATAGCAACGCCGATAAACCAGCTGAGAAGGTTTGGTGTTGAACCAGCTGACTTTCTTTGAAAGACCGCTAGCTACAGTTTATATGCTGAGAACAACTGAAAGACGACATCTTTTTTTAAACACTTGGCTCATCTCTTTTCCACAATGTGAGTCCAACATAACACCTCCTTAGAAATAGTTGCTAACACAGCCAACATTTTAGCTAGTTTAGCTTTGATCTGTTGTGTAAACTGTCCTTATTGAAGTCATGTTGTCTCCACAAGGCTTCAAATAACGATTATTTTTATTACTAATTAATCTGTTGATCATTTTATTGATAAATTGATAAGTTGTTTGGTCCATTTAATGTCAGAAAATGGTGAAAAATGTTTAGCACTGTTTTCCGAAGCTTAGGGTGATGTTCTCAAATGTCTTATTTTGTCTATAACCAAAAGACATATTTAGTTTACTGTCACACATGACTAAAGAAACCAGAAAATATTCAAACTGGAGAAGTAGAAATCCAAATTTGGATATTTTTTCTCAGAAATTACTCAAAACTATTAATGAGTTATCTAAATGGTTGACAATTAATTCAACAGTTTATTTGAAGGAAGCAGTTTATGTGATTAAAAACTAGTTACCAGACAGGCACAGTTCATGCTTCACATTTGTCCTTAATTGGTTTAACTTACTACTTTTTGTTGTCTGCAGGTCAGTTGACATCATCCTCACTTGGTGAATACAGTGTTTTGGACAAAAGGTGCACACAAGAGGAGGAAAATGCAGTGCACTCCAGAATCAAATGTCTATCGTGAGAGCTGCAAAGGCCAGCACTGTTTTGATGAGTGTTCTGACAGTGGATACTCAGGTTTATTTCACAGTCCTCCAAGCATCAGTGGAGCGGATCCCTGTAGGTCTTTGTCTCTGGTAGAATTCAATGAAACGCCCAAAGAGAATCTCAGGCTTTCTGTCACACCTAAGGAGAGAACCAGAGAACCAGTAGGATTTTTGGGCAAGGACTCCAGGGGAATACAGCGATCTCCAGCAGTTAGTTGGTGTGAAACTCCTAAGAGAGGTTCCTCATTGCGACATAGACTTCTAATGTGCAGATCCACCACAGCTTTCAAAGCTGACAACACAAGGTCACCATGCACCAGAAGGACTGAATCCTCTATCACTGTTGGGTCTGAAAACTGGCTCAGTGCATCATTTGACTCTCTAGACACTGTGACAGGGGCATTGGCATCAAGCACTTTAAAATTGGATCTGGATCTGCCACTATCTGGTAGGAAACGTCGTCTTCTCTTCACACAGGTGAGGACCTCCACACTTGAAGATGGTAAACTCAACTCTGGTCGCCTTTCCAGTTTTGAGAGAGTTTCACTCACAGATGCAGATTTCAGTGAGGGCATTTCTGCCTCTGATCAAATTAATATTGAGACTCCATGCAAATTCCTGCCTACCTCATCTAAGGAAAACTTTCAGTCACCAATCTGCGGTGTGACAAATAACCTGTATGACAGCTCAAGTGTCTTGTGCACACCATCATCGACACACACACCCAAATACATCAGGTATGTGCTTTTTAACTTTCTAAACTACGAAATGGTAATAAATGATTATTCTTTATTAATCAGAAAACATGCTTATATTAACCTCTTTGTAACCCCGGAACAGGTCTGTGTGTGAAGACAGTGGTTTCAGTTCCCTTACTCTTGATAAATCCCAGGACTCCTCTGTGGACCATGATGGCTCATTCCAGGAGCTGCTGCTATCTGCCTTCAGAGGAAACTGTGAAACCCCAAACCTGGCAGAGGCAAAGCGGCGCTCCCGTTTGCATCGTCAGCACCGGCTTTCTACACTTAAAGAAGGAGGCTCTCAGTCTGAAGAAGACCCAACGGACAGAAAGCATGATCATCAGTGCCACCAGCAATCGAAAGAAGATGAAGTTTTTGCTGATGTTGGCACTCCTTGCAGTGTCCTTTCTGTTAATTGTGTTAATGGCACGACCTCTGATAGCTTGGTCTCTGCAAAGCAAGACTATGCCACCCCACTAAGAGCAACTGCAACCAAACCAGAAACCATGACACCTGTGGCTCCTACCAATCCAGATGCAACTCCTGCCAGGACAACCCCAGTGGATCTCTCTCTTACTCCAGCTTTACAGCTAGTCCATGCTATGTGTCAGCAGAAAGCCCAGATGTTTGTTGGCCAAAGTCCAAGCCTGAAGGAGCAGCTCAAATCCACAGCAGCACTAACTGAAACCCCAATGACGTTCAGAACCACTATGCCATTGGCGGGGCTGATTGGCAGGAAGATGGGCCTGGGAAAGGTGGACATACTCACAGAGCTGAAGAAGAGGAGCCTCAGGCACATTCTGGCTTCCATACTTTGCCACCTGACCTCTGAGAGCATCTACAGGCGAGGAGTTCATGTTTTCAACACACTGTTATAATTACTCATTTAACAAGTAAAATCTAATTTTCTTTCATGTTTTGTTGCATTTGTCATATAGCCTAACTTGGCTAGAGTATCAGTATTTTTTACTTGGTTGCAATACTAGTATTAAAAAAAACAAGACTCAATATGTATTTTGATGCCACAATAAAAACAGCAGGGGAAAAAGCCTTAGGCGCCCAAAATATCCATTTTTTAAAAATACAGTGCTTGTACAGAACACTGTCTGGTTTTGCTATGTTACAAGCCAAAGTTCAGGCTGAACAATAAAGACTGAACTGAGGTCTTGAATGAACTAGATCTCTTTTTATAGCTTTGCTACTTTCAATACTATTACTGTGAATACTGTATTGTTTTAAACATGTATTGAAAGTATATATACTCTAGAATACTTTTAAAATTAGCACACCTTTCTTACTTCTTAAAGGTCAAGTAGTTTGATTCCTATTTCAGTTCATCATTCATTGAACTGATATTTACTTGTGATGATAGCATTACATTGTAAATAAATAAAAGAAATCAAACTGTACAGAATTCATCCATGACATTAGGGTAGTCTAAATGTATATTGGTAAACTATCATGATATGTTACCAATGCAGATTTTAGTATTTAAGAGCAGAAGAGTTAAATTTGTAAAACAAGTTTTGTCTGAAAAGTTTAGACATTTGTTTATTGATTGCTATTTAAAACATCAGGCTTGCAAAAGCTGTAATGAGTTCTGAAAATATTGGTCTCATGCGTGTATTGTTTGTGTTTGGCAGGTGTGGTCAGGTGTGCAAGAGCTGGAATGAAATTATCCAACAAGACAAGCGGGCTAGTTATAAGAGACGAAGCCACCTGAGTGAGGCAGAGGCTGCTCTTGAGGTAGAAGATTTGCCATTATTACTATTGCTAATGGCTGGCCCTGAAAAATAAATCTCATATCAGCATGTGGATGTTAGACAGGGAACTGTGTATTTTGCTGTCAGCCTCAGGTATATTCTATCTGTTTTTGTGCTGTTGAAGGAAAAACATCTGTTATGGCATTGGTGGGTGTGTGGTCAGCTGTGTTTAAAAAAAAAAAAAAAAAAAAAGTATCTCATAGACATACTTAGACTTCCAGCTTGTCAATATGGTTATGACTTGGGGCTGAATGATTTTGAAAACACATCTAATTGCAGTTATTTTGACTGATATTGCAATATGATCTGTGCCAAACAAAGATGTTTTCTAGACTCTGTGGAATATGATGTCTCTGCAGCATGACAATATTTTATTTAAAATATTTTGATACACATTTTGCCTCAAACAAATACTGTGCCTCCTGCAATGTGAAATTTCATTCAGATTCATTTTTCAGCCCTAATCTGACTGACGGTGACTAATAACTGAAATGTTACTCTAACTTTGTGTTGTTGTCTTATAGCTTGGTGGTGCTGTCCATGTCCCTGATGCAGAGACCAGACTCACTATGCTTAAGAGGTCGGCCCTCAAGACAGTTCAGGGCCAGTCTAGGACCTCCAGCTTCTGCACCCCGCATTCAGGAAATAGCACTTTAACCCCATTACAGCACAGTATCTTACGTTCAGGCAGCAGCAGCAAACGGGAGAAATTTCTAGAAGTGAGTTTAAAAACAATTGCACTGAAAAATGTTTAAAATGTTGAAATATTGATTGCTTATCAACAGAGAGTGAATGATGTTTCTAATTAGTCTTACTCAAGGAACTGCTCAGGGAAGTTCCCATAAAAGATTTACTTAATTAATTACTTTATTTGAAATATTTATTTATTTATTTATTTTTTTTCAGGTTGCTAAAACCCTCTTCAAGGATGAGTGCCTCAAGCCTTGCCCTCGATGTCAGCACCCCGCAAGGTGTCAGTCAGTGAAAGGGGAGGGTGTGTGCAGCAGGGCTGACTGTGGTTTCCAATTTTGCACTGCCTGCTTATGTGCTTTCCACGGCTCGAGAGAGTGTGGCAGCCAGTCTGTAGACCGTCGCAAGAAGGACACACTTCTTCCAGGAAGCGCTCAAAGCAAACGAAACGTGAGGAGACTATGAGCAAAAAGAACTGTATTCCTGTTTGCCATGCCAAAGTCACTTGAACATCGATTGTCTGCCTAATGAAGAAGACGAGGCTTAGTAAGAAACAGTTATAGCCAGTACATGAGAGCAACTTGTCTACTCATCACTCTTTGTGCCTGTCTGTCTATATGCTGTATTTTCCTCCTTTTTCCAACACAGTTCTTGTGTTTTTAATTATAAATGTGAAAGTCTCGCCAGCAGTACATTGATTGAATTTTGCCCTTGATGTACTTTTCCATACGCATTGATCAGCTGTACATAACATTTTTTTTAATGTCAGATTTTTAACTTTTACCAATGTGTTTTCAGAGCCATTTTAAAATAAATTTGATTTTTTTTTACATATGTGTCTCGTCTCTTTTGTAAAATTATTATTATTTTGGACTGAGTCCTCATTCTAATGTCTGTGCACAATATCTGTTGGTGTTTGGCACCATCTAGTGGTAAGCCCTTGTCTTAACAGCAACATCAATGTCATTCTCTCATTAAACTTTTTACTACATATAAGAGATCTTAGATAGTAACAGTATTGTAAATTCTGTGAATAACTTGGAATCAAGTTATTTTGGGTCTCAAACTGCAAGAAGAATCACTAACTTGTATTTGTTTCTGTCTGGTCTTCCCTAGTTAAACTTTTACCGCCCCCCTGTGTTTTGAAAATGAGTCCACTTCCATAGCAACCTGCAGTGTGTCTGTAATTACACTGAGAGGTTTGTGGCTGGCCGTATGTTCAAATGTGACTGCTTAGCTCGACTTTCCTGACAGCCACTTTAAATATAACGTAAAGGCATTTGTATTCTTGAAGTGAACAATGTGTGGAGTAATTTCAACAGGTAAGAGGGGTATATCTGATTAACTTCAATTTTCCTTTTTTCAAACTAATGTTGGTAACTTGTGCTTTTCTTTCTGTGTTAAGAGTTTCCTCATATCACAGCTGGCAATTTTGTGAGTACAAGTTTTGATTATTGACATTTCATAACCTTTTTAATCTAACAGCGGTTTGAGTTTAGCAGAACGTCTTAACTTGGCTTCTTTCAGTGGATGCTCAGTAATGTTTTATTGTTTCCATGCAGGAGAACTCTCTGACCTCTGATGATCTATTGGTTCACTTCTTCAATGATTTCTTAAGTCTGCCGGTAAAGTAGTCCTAATGTACAGCTGTAGCATTTTTTTGAAAATAAAAAATCTACACCCTTCTTACACCTTTTCTCAGTCTTTCCCAGAGTCTGTGCTGTACAACCAGGAGACCGGGCTGTTTGAGATGGTGAGTGGGGCAGCTGAGTTTGTCTCTAAAAGAATCCGATCGGTCCTACACCGCAGCAAATCACAGCTCCTTACTGGTGACCCCACAGCACTGGCCAGAACACCCCCAGTAGACAATCATTACACTGTATTTGTAAGTAGTGAATAATTCCTTGTGTGGAAAGTAATAGCTGCATATCTTTGATATTGAAGATGGGATGAAGTCTGTACTTTAGTTTTAGAAGGTTGACTTGAGGAATCTTGTCTTTTGCAGTGCTTGGACAGAAAGCAAGGAATTCAATGGATTATAAACGAAAGAGTGCCCCTTTTCCTTCGAAGTGATTGCTACAATGAATACAGGTACTAGTGCCGAGATTTGTTTGTAGTTTTACCTTCTAAATTCTGCATATTTGCAATTTTGTTCTCATGTTTATGTTATGGTGTTGCTGCAACATAGTTTACATTTATAACTGAAGCTCCAGTCAGTTCATCAAAAGATTAGTCAAACGAAAGAAAAATAATTGCCAGCTGTTTTGATAATTAATTGATCGTTTCAGCCTTTTTTTTCCCCAAGCAACAACATTTGATGGTTCCAGCTCCTTAAATATAAGGGTTTGCTGCTTTTCTTTGTCATTCATGATAGTCAGTAATGTTTAGGTTTTGGACTGTTGGTTGGACAAAAGAAGCAATTTGAAGATGTCACTCTCTGGGCTGTGGGAAATTGTGATGAGCATTTTTCACAATTTCTTGACATTTTATATACAGTACTAAATGATTAATCTTGAAAGCAAATAACTGATTAATCCATAATTGAACTAACTGAGTTGCAGCCCTTTATTGCTAAACCTAATGTTCATTTTTAATCATTCATTTATCAGATTATTATCAGTTCCCAGTAGTGTGTTAGATAGCTCATACCTTTCTTTTTGTCTTTGCTAATCATTATTTCAGCAATGCTACAACCAGAAAAATACTTCCTTAGTAACCTATCAAACCCATCATGTTCAAGCTTTTGTGAGTGTTTATGGAGTGTTAACCTTTAGCAGTACAGTGCAATACACTGGGTATTGGTAGCTCTTAGGAATCCTTGTAACTGTTTTTAAGACTGTTGCCCTACTTCCTCCTCTGTCTACTTCCCTATGCATCTTGCGAGAAGCCTTCAGGCCACAACCCTGTGCTGATCGAATGTCTGACTTAACTCACGCTGACGTGCAACCTACACACAGACATAGGGCTGTAACTAATCATTATTTTCATTAATGATGAATCTGTTGATTACTTTCCGGAAAAAAATATTGTTTAGTTTATAAAATTACAAAAAACTGCGAAAAATGCTCACCACAACTAGTCGGAGCCCAAAGCAATTTTTTCCAAAGACCCTTCATTTACTGCTTACTAAGAAAAGCAGCAAAGGCTTACGTGTAAGAAACTGGAACCAGCAAATGTTTTATTTGTTAATTGAAATGATTGATATATTATTAAAATAGTTGGCGAATAATTTTCTTTCGATTGACTAATACCTTAATTTACTAATTGACATAGAGGCAGTGATAGACAAAACAACAATAGGCAGTTTGTAAATTCAATTTATTATGAAATGAAGTATTTTAGAAAAAGTACCTGCTTGTGTATTCCCTGACTGGTAAAGTATCAGTATGTCTCTGCTCATTCTCAGACTCGCCAAGTTGTTGTTTCAGTGGGACTTAAATCTCTGTATCCAGAGAAGGAAATGCAGCTCAGGTCGAACCACCCTGTCAGCCCCACAATTGCGTTTTCCCTCCCACTTTGACAAGGAAAGTAACAAAACACCGAAGGTCCTAACATGCTCACGCTCTCAAGTGAACATTTCAGCAAAACAAGGTACATACTAGTGTTTTTACCATTTGTACATCTGTGTGTGCTGTACATGTATGCATGCTGAAGTGAAGTCACGAAGATGACTATTCTTATGTTATGTCTTTTCTTACTGTTCAGGGTCTATGAGGATGAATGTTACATCCGGCCATAAGGAACATATCAACACAAAATGCAGTGAATCACCCAGACGTTTCTCCAGTTTCTCTGAGCCAGAGTACTCATGTACCTTTTCTTCTTTGTCCTCCTTATGTTCATCCTCTAATCTTAAAAGTGAGAAAACCCAGGAACTCCAGAGCTCACAACAAGAGTTGAACTTCTACTTCACAGTGCCATCAGCTGGCAACTCTGAGGACGAGCAGCTCAAAGAGTCCAGTTGCCGGAATCATGAGTCCTCTGAACTACAGCTGGAGTATGTGGCTGCTGAAGTGGTTAAACAGGTGCTTAACAATGCACTGAACGTGATGGATGCTCAGAGCCAGGCAAACACCTCTGACTGTTTCAGCAAGTCAGGAGCCCAGACAGATTGTCGCAGCACAGACGGATCCTGTGAATGTAAAGTTTGCCGGCGTTCAGCTGATGGGGACAGTGACAGATTGGAGAGGAAGAAAGAGAAAGTTCAAGAAGGCAAGAGGGGGGGTGGAGAGGAAGAAAAGGCAGAATGGTTTAAGAACAAGAACTGGGAGGTGGAGAGTGGGGGCACAGTGCAGGAAAAAGTCCTTGATATTTGTTGCCATGGTACCTGTTGCCATGGCAGCAGACCAGACTTGGATGAGTTCAAGGAGTTTTTGCGAGGTACACCGGGAGAGAAACTGCTTAATCTGTGGATGGATATAGAGAGGTTAAAATCTACACAGAGCATAGAACAGAAGAACAGGTAAACATAACAAAATCATGAAACACTTTTTTGTTGTTCTGTTGAACTAAACTTGGCCTTTTTTACTGTTGATACCAAAGCTTACAGCCTCTGTTTAATGGCCATGGTTTAATATTGAACTCATAACACTTTGATGACTGCAGCAATGAAAAAACAAAACAAAAAACAACCATTGTTTTTTTTGTTTTTTTTAACATGTATTGATATAGGTATCAGATGTAATATAATGTTTTGTTCTGAACAGGTATTTGGTCCTCATGAGGAGTTTATACCTGCTGAGCAGCAGCCGGAGCAGTCTGAATGTGGAGCTGCTTTCCAGACTGGGGCTGACTACCTCCCCCTGCTGGACAGAGGAGAAACTGAGCTCAATTCAGCCCTGCCTCACTGAGTCACTGCTCTTCTACTGGTGAGATTCACAGTTCATGGTGTTCAAGTTCCCTAATGTTGATCATAGAGACTATCTGTGTGCAGAGTGTGTATTAATATATTTTTCATGTCAGTACTAGCTAGTCGGGACCACATATACTGTAAGGCAATGCATTTACTTGTCATATACTATGACTTATATACTTATATTATGCAATAACATTAGAATATGGCCAAGTACAATATCCAAATTGCAGAACCAAATCACAATTTTTTTGAGAAAGCAAACGTGTGAGAAAAACAGCATTATAATGAGGCACTGTAGAGCTTCATAGATGACCTGGCCTAAAAATCTTGTTCTCCAGGTAAAAGACAACATGTTTGTTTGGTACAGAACTCAAGAAACATCACATCATTACGATTTTAATTGTTTGTTTGTTTTTTTCAGTGAACATGAAAATTGTAATGCAAAACTCATAATTTCCACTAAACGTATCGCAATTGCAATTTCAGTCAAAATATTTGCAATAACTTATTTACTAAATTGTGTAGCCCTTATATTCTGCATAAGCTGTAAATAGCACATGCTGTTCAGTAATTTTGCCTTTCTAGTTCAGTCTGTGTTTAAATCTCACTTGCCAATTCTCTCCCCTTCTCCGAGTGGTGCACTGTAACCAAGTACGTTTACTCACTCACATGTCAGAGGGAAATATAATAATTTTTATTTCACTAAATTTATTTGACAACTTTAGTTACAAGTCAAAGTTTTACACACAAAACATTATGAAGAGCTTAAAATGTTTAATAAATTAAACTATCCAGCAGTGTATACATGTACAGCTGAAATAATGAATTGATCAGTCAAATTAGTCACTTGGCAGAAAATTAATTGGCATTTATCTTGATGATAATTTAAGTACTTTTTCATGTAAAACATTTCATGGTTCCAGCTTCTTAAAGTTGCCTGTATTTTCTGATTTTGCCATTTTTGGGACATTTCTGGTCATTTTCAATGCAGAACCTTTCCTTCTAATAGTAATTTTACTATGTGGTGTTAGTCCTTTTATTGAAGTAAAGGATCTGAATACTTGCTCCATAGGGCTCCTAGGTTCTGGATGTCCGAGTGTGTTCAGGAGGACCAGGATGACTCCCCTTATCATGGGCCGTGGACAGATTGGTGCACTAGCCCGCTATCATGCATAGAGGCCCACCATGGATCTATGATCCGCCCTGAGACCCGCCTGCCTCAGTCCCCCCATACTGTCCATACAAAGGTATCTTCTCTGCTATGATACCACTGGTACATGAAAGTTTGAAGAAGGGAAAGAGAGCTCTCTGAAGTAACAACACAGACTTGAAGCAGTGGAGCAGTTAATTGAGCTTTCCCCCGAAGCTCGTTCATTGTTATAGTTTTAAGCAGAGCTGAGACAAGTAGTGGATTAATCATTTTATGAATAGAAAGTCTAGATCAGATACTGTCATTTATCAAACATACCAATACCAATCATTTGTTTTCAGCTCTTGCTATGAGGATTTGCTACATTTCTATTTTCATGTCATTACATTTGCCATTTTATTTTATTTTTTATAAATTGTTTATTGTATTTAAAGCTTTTTCTTCTATGTATGTATCTCATCAGTTATATTCTAGCAGAAGTCAGTCCCTGGGCAGCAGAAGAATGGAAAAGATGGTAGAGGCTCTTTGTGTTGACTTGCGTGCTGGCTTATACTTTACAAACTTCTGTGAACAATCTGGAAACCAGGTACAAAAGCTGGGACTGGATTTACACTTTTATTCTGTATAGGCCATCATATTTAATCATGATTGCATGTTGACATGTAATCATTGTCATAATGTGGAGCAATAACATCTTAAGTATCCACTTTATAAAATTTTATGTGATAAACACAGTCCACAATAACAGTTACTGAGGTTCTTCTTTGTTTCAGCTGTGGCAGAATGCAGTTTACTTTTGGAGTGACCTGCAACATTACCGTGAGCTGTTCTATCAGGACGGACTGGACCCCTACAGGGTACAGCGAGAGGCACAGGTCAGCATATACACACACACACACAACATCGAGACCAAAGCTGTTCTGTTAGATTTCACTTGAGGATTTTCTACATCATCACACACCAACTGCTAACCACTTAGAAGCTGTTAAGTACTGTCTTGTTTGATTTTGAGGTAGTCTGATATAGACCCAAGATGATATTAGCTAACGTAATTAAAGGGATAGTTTGGATTCTTTGAAGCGGGGTTGTATGAGATACTTATTGAGAGTCAGTGTGAGAATGTAAACACCAAGAGCTTTTTCTTTTGACAGAAATGTAACAGATGTGAGTGACTGCCAGGTCAAGTATGGCACATTGCCATACTGGATTTTTTTGAAGAGGTGTATGAGGTAAGGATCCATAGTCAGTGTATTACCTACAGTAGATGGCAGTCAACCCGCCCAAAGTTTGAAGAAGCAGAGATGAATATCAGCATAAGTACGGCTGTGGACTGGGTCAGCAAGCAACAGAACATATTTTGTCCACATCAAAAAGGTCCACCTGAGAAAAGTCAGAATCAGTTTAAGTATATGCTACATTTAAATTATTTCCATCATGTCATCTTGCCGACCTTACAGAACATGGTCGACTGGCTTGCTGCTCTACAACTTCCTTGATTGGTTAGTTTGTTTGTGTTATTGTGTGGCTTTGCTGAATCCGAACTAACCCTCAAAAACACCAAAGTCACACAATAACACAAACAAACTTACAGATAGAGGGAATGGTAAACCAGCAGCTCCTGTTTTCTACCAGGTAAAATTCCTGATTTCACCAGTGAAGTCTAGATGAGCGAGAGTGAGCAATATTTGGCTTATATAACAGTAGATTCCTGTCATAGAAGGCTGTCTGACTCTAAGGTAAAGCAGTGAAAATATATACTAAATATAGCGTACACACCTAAAGACTGATATCAATTTTTGCTGCTAACTACACAGCAGTAAATTGCTTAGCTTCTGCACTGGTTCTTCTCTCTGCTTCTACAAATTGGCCACGAACTGATCACCATCTACTGTAGGTTATACATTGACTATCGATCCTCATACAGCCCCACTTCAAATAATACAATTTATCACTTGAAAGGTCACTAACCCTGGTATTTCTAAGTATAAGCAAATCAATAATATTAGGAAAATGTAAATAAAGGAGAAGGATACAATAATCTATAAACACAAAGTATTTTCTCTATTTTACAAATTCTTGAAATTCATTTTAGTCAGTATTTGGTATGACATATGGTGTCTTTTTGCAGTTTCAGTTTGAGACTAAGTGTATTTGATAAGATGTCTCTACTTGAAGTTGAATCCAAGTTTGGCTCAGCAGACTTTTTTCTGTCACAAAACACTCTTCTAAGTATAATTTAATTTTCCTTTAGCCAAAAAAATAGCAGCACACTATTCCAGACAATAAATTGTTTATGATTTCATTATTTTTTTTTCTAAGGCTTCTTAAGTTAAGTTTTGTTGCCAAGGCCAACTGTTCAACATCAAACTAATTATAAGTAATAAAAGTAGGTACATTTGTACATTTGTAAAAAAATAAGTTATATCTAGTTTAAAACTTAAATTAAGATGCTTCATCCAGAGAAATACAATATCCAGAGAGATAAAGAGGCCTCCTTTAGTGGGGACGCCAGGAAAAATCACAAATCACCATAAATTAAAGTTGCAGAGAACAAATGTCTTTAAAATGTTTAAAAAAACAACCAGGAATAAAACCAGTCATCAAAAGGCAATGAAACAAAGATTGAGTATAACATTTTCTGTTACCCTCCCTTTTAAACACACTCACATCCACCCACACACACCTGTTCTTGTTTGCATGCTCTCTAGCTTGCCACTCCCGTTCTCCTCTCTGCCCTCTTTACCCCTCACTAAGTGGGGAGATTTAAACGGCCATAAAAACAAGTGAGTCAGACCCCCCCAGCTCTGCGCCAGTCCAGTCACCCAGAACCACCCTGTCTGACTACAGCTGGACCAGGGAGGAAAGCTGAGCGGTCCGGTCCAGAATACTTCACAGTGAAATCTATTTTCCTTCAGTTAACCTTTAGTTCACCAGAGGAATGACTTTTAGATGATCTTTCCATAGTGTCGTGGCCAAGAGGGTTAAATGAGTGACATTTATGTGGTGTGATGGCAGCAGTGATGAGAGATAGTGAATATTGTGTATGAGAGCAACGAACAATGGTGATGATGGAAGTGATGGCGGTTTTGAGGAGAAATGTTTCTGAAGTGATGACATTTTTATGTTCTCTTCTCTTCTCTTCTCTTCTCTTCTCTTCTCTTCTCTTCTCTTCTCTTCTCTTCTCTTCTCTTCTCTTCTCTTCTCTTCTCTTCTCCTCTCCTCTCCTCTTGTTCTCTTGTTCTCTTGTTCTCTTCTTCTCTTCTCAGCTCCTTTATGCCACCTATATCTTCAGCTCTGCCAGGAGGAGTGTTGGTGTTGATGAGGAGATCAGAAGGGCGGTGTATGACCGAATGATGCCTGCTTTTGAGGAGCTGTTTGACAAGGTTGAAGAACACACACTGAACATCTTACTGGAGCCATGGACACTGCTGGTTAGCAGGGACAAAGAGTCCTTTCAGAAGGTAACCACAACACCTCCACAGTTTAATTCACCTTTAGTAAGTCTGCAGATTAGCTGGCACAGGGGTCTACTAATTAGAAAAATTGTCAATGATGAAGAATTGCAGAAATACAATATATTATTGACTGAGATTTGATTACCTAATTGCTGCAGCTCTTGTTGGCTTTATGTGTGTATGTGTCCAGGTGTGTGTGCAGGAGGAGGTGCGCTGTGTTGACACTCAGGAGTACAGGGAACTTCAGAGTCTATACAAGGAATCAGAACGACTGAAACAGGTCAGCCAGCACCCACAAGTTCCACTGATTTATAAAATGATGATGGTGGTGGTGTTAATAGCCAATAAACGCACACCTGTGAGCATAAAACAGCAAATGTAAATATTAATGTGAAAATACCTTTTTTCCATTATTTATGTATTGCTTAGTAACAATGACGTTATCTGCTGTTTCAAGACTATATTACTTTGGCATGAACGTGCCATTTACAATGGTGTCATGCTGCTGTTATATAGAAGAAATGATCCATGCGACTCTGTGCTTTTCTGTGACGTTAGTACATCTAAGAGGCAGTATTAAGTATGATGTGATGTGGAAAAGTCATGATTGAGTTTTATACCACACCTTTTATTTCTTTCTCTTGCTTCATTTCTCCATCTCTCTACCTCCTGCTGCTCTATCTCCTCTACAGGTGGAGCAGTGTGGGTCCGTGGTCTTTCCCTCTTCTGTTACGCCTTCTACTCCCCTCTCAAAGGGCTCCCGGGCATCTGCCTCTTGGTCCAGAGTGTCTCCAAATTACCAAGGTTACCGTTTAGGTTCTTTACTTCGTCACCGCCATGAGATCGGGCACTTTATGTCCTTCCTGCAGGATCAGGATGCCAGGTGGGCTGTATAACCACACAGTTTTTATATCAGATTTTTATCCTTTGTTTAGATGTATGTATCCACTTGCGTAGCAAGGTTTGTTGTAGGCAACTGGCCTGAGCTGCAAATGTGCATCATATTCACATTAAACTGAAATGAAGGAAGTTTGAAAATGCAAAGTCTATTTTTTGCAGGATGTTGGCAATGCACTGAAGTTTACACAAAAATAACATGGTTGTTCTGAACATGTGTGCTTCTGCTCAGTATCCATCTGATGTGCTGGTTGGATCTGGAGCAGTACAGGAGGACTTCTAAGAAGGACAAAGCCGTCAGACAGGAG
>JAJHUR010140321.1:233632-254552 GCA_027495735.1 Lutjanus campechanus | reverse complement strand
ATAGAGTTCTTGAAGACGTTTCGCCTCTCATCCAAGAGGCTTCTTCAGTTCTGACTGACTGGCTTGGGAGTTCAGGTATTAAACCACTGTGTGGTCGTTAACACCTAGAGGGGGCATGTGTCTCAATTGCCCCCCTTCCATTGTGTGGACCTTGAGTTTCACCTGACAAACTGTCTGGGTAGTGTTTTTAAAACTGCATTGTACTACATACAATGCAGTTTTAAAAACACTCCCCAGACAGTTTGATACCCACCTGAAATCATGTGACTCCAACAAGTCACATGGTGGCAGGGCCCTTAATGACCCTCATTCACACCTCCCCCCCAGGTGAAACTCAAGGTCCACACAATGGAAGGGGGGCAATTGAGACACATGCCCCCTCTAGGTGTTAACGACCACACAGTGGTTTAATACCTGAACTCCCAAGCCAGTCAGTCAGAACTGAAGAAGCCTCTTGGATGAGAGGCGAAACGTCTTCAAGAACTCTATGAAGTCCAGTTGCCTACAACAAACCTTGCTACGGATACCATGACCTAGATGACTGAGAACCTACACAGACGTATCCACTTGCACACAATAGATTCACACTGCCTGACCAGCAAATGTGCATCATATTCACATTAAACTGAAATGAAGGAAGTTTGAAAATGCAAAGTCTATTTTTTGCAGGATGTTGGCAATGCACTGAAGTTTACACAAAAATAACATGGTTGTTCTGAACATGTGTGTTTCTGCTCAGTATCCATCTGATGTGCTGGTTGGATCTGGAGCAGTACAGGAGGACTTCTAAGAAGGACAAAGCCGTCAGACAGGAGAGGTCGTCCCATATTGCAACCAAATACCTCAACAGGAAGTACTTCTTTGGCTCTGACAGCCCTGCCACAACAGAACAACAGAATGATGTATGTCACATGGCTCAAAATACGTTTTCAGTGTCATTGGCAAACATGAAGTCACAAATCCATTGAAACTGAATTTTTGTCAACTCTTGGGAAGCATTAGAGAGGCGGGTAGAAACATTGTGCCCATGACATGACAAACTCAAGATGGGATGTGAGCTCCAGCTGAGGCTCACCATCCAGATTTGATAAACAGAGGCTGCTGTGGCTCTCACACAATTTCTCATCTCCTCTCTTTGGCATCCTACAGACTTCATGCTGACAGCTCTGACAGCAGGGTGTCTGTGGGAAACGGGGGATGAGTGGACATGGTTAGAATTAAAACAAGAAGAGAAGAGAGGGCTTTGGATCCAGAAAGACAAAGATGATCAGCTCCAGTAACAGTGACAGTAGGATGAAATCTTAACTGACATTTATAGTCTGAGATTAGGTTTCTGGATTCTAGGATTACTGTAGGAGGGCATGCTGTGTAGAGTTAGACTGACTAGATGGGACATAGAGAAATGAACCTGATTTTCTTTTTTGAGACAGCGGAGATGATGCTATGCTGTATTCATTATACTATCATAGAGAGGACTGTTATTTTATACGTTATAGGACAGTTGTTCCCAGGCTTTTTTGTCTGAAGTTGTTGTATGTTTTCAATAGTGTATAATCACCTGAAAATCAAAGAATCACTTTGTTTTCATTCCTTTAGAGTGAGATGATTATATCTACAGGGGGTGTTGTTTTTTCTCCATGGAGGCCGCCTTGTTGAACAGCCATATTTCTATGGCAGCCCAGAATGGACAAACCACTTAACAAACCTGGCTCTAGATGTGACCTTTCACAAGCTTTGTGGCCACCGTAGTTTCTCCTACACGGTATTTAGTTGGTTGCAGTCTACAAAATAGTTCAACCAGTAATCCGATTCATTTGATGTTAGTTATTTCAACTATTTGTTATTTTTAGTTAGCAGCATGTAAACGTTTATCTTTTGCTACTAGCTAACGTTATCTAACCATTTTTTTCGTTACTTTTAACTGTCTTTGTTAACAATTACTTCAACAATTATATTACCTTTTGCTAGCCATTTGAACTGTTTATATTCATTACTTTTAGCTAGCTGTTTCAACATTCACAGATTGGACTCCTTTAAAGTCTGAACAATGTTATTCAGACTCGTCTGTTAGCTTACCAAATAGTTTTCACTTACTCACACACAGGCAGTGTTGAGGTGTTCCTCTATTTAAAAAAAAAAAATTAGTTGAGCTACTGCACAGTTTTTCTAAGCACCCCTGAGAAACTGCATAAATGCTCTCTATGGGACATGTATCCCTGTTGGTGATCACTGTGATAGGACATATATTATAGTAGTGGCAAACGTTTATTCTTCATGAAGCACAGTGGGTCAGCAGAGACATACGGTGTACTTGTTGACCTGACTTAAACTTTGGTGCACGACCTTTGTCATTTGTCATCATCATCTCATAAATACAATCAAAATAATGATTATAACTGTGCATTTGAACAAGGATGCCAATTCTAGTGCTTCTAACTCTGTAGGATTGGGTCTGGCTGCCGCTCTTGCATCTCAGCGTTGGTTCTTGTCTGCGTGAGCGATGTGGAGAGACTGACAGCTTTACTGCTTTGGCCCTTCACTCTTTCAATCACTCAGTCATCCAGTCACAGATTGGCCTCCTTTCATCTACCGACTCCCGCTCCAGTACTGCGACTGGTTCTCATTTTTTAAAGCGGGTGTGTGAGTGTGTGCATGCATGTCTGTGTGCGTGCAAAATGAGATGAGGGAAAATATAAAGAGATATAAATAGGCAGACACGGCCAGATCGATGTATGAAGACAGAAAGCAGACAGGGGAGATGAAGAGAACAGAGGGATTGTGGGAAGGATGAAGAGCACAGCAGGAGTCAGGAAGGGGTAGAGCCTTCAGTTGGGGTTTCCCACTGTGGGCAGTTTAATTCTGAGTTTGACCACCTCCTCATATGTTCTTCATGTTGTTTTATACAAATCTACAGACATGTACACTCAGTCATCTTTAGCATTTAAATTAAACACATGAACACATGCAACCATCTGCCTCCACTGTGTCTTTTTCTCTGTGTGTGTATGTGTGTAGATATTACGTCTGGCAGGTGGACTGGAGCGTCTGAAGCTGGAGTGTCTCTCAAACCCAGTTGTCGCGGAGATCCAGGACATTGTTAAGAATCACATTGAGAAGAACTGGCTGCCTCTGTTCCTGGCCACAGAAGAGTTCACAGAACGACAGAAACACCAACCAAAGGTAGGGCATCCTGATTCTGAACACTAGCACAACTCATTGGTTGTCTCAGAACAGAAGTTACTTAAAGCTACTACAAGGAGTTTTTAACTGGTTGTGCAACAGTCAGTTTAATACTGATGCCTCTATATGACCTACACAAGCAAATGAGACCGTCAGTGTGAAGAGATTGGCTATTTCTGGGTAATTGTTCTTAATGCGTTTCTCTGGGTCTGATACTCTGTGGAATTAGATGAAACGAGATTGCGTTTTTATTTTCCCTGACAGACACAGAGTGAGTAGTACGTTAGTCAGTTAAAAAGAGACAGGAGGATATGTTTATTTAGATTTTATTTTTGACATTATATTTTGTGATTATTACAGTGGGAAAATGACCACTTTTGTCTACAGGGGCCTGTATAAAAAAAAAAAAAAAAAAAAAAAAAAAATACCAAAGTTCCTTGTAGTAGCTTTAAAGCACAAAAAATGCTTGACATCCGGGCTCATTCGTCTTCTTGCTGAGAACTAATGAGGAGGCCACAGCCGGCAGCCAATTAGCTTAGCTTAACATAGAGACTGGAAACAACTAGCCTATCTCTGTCCAAAAATCATAAAAATCATCTCTAAAGCTCACTAATTAACACGTTATGTCTCATTTTTGTAATCTGTACAAAAATCCAAGTTTTATAATGACAAATTGAGGCTTTATGGGGGTTTATATGCCAGATTACGTTTGGCTCTGAGCAGTTGCCAGAAATCCAGCAGAGACATTAAGAAAATTTCAAGCCAAGAAATAGTCCCAGTACTTACAAGACATAACAAGATAAAACATATTAATTATTGAGCTTTAGAGGTTTCCAGTCTTTATGCTAAGTTTCACCTCATGAGTTTTTTTTTGCTTTCCAGACTTTCTGAAATCAATCTGGATGCATTCTAGGTAGGCTTAAAAACGTATTTGGACTGGCAGTCTGAACAAGGCCATAGAGTCCTGACCTCACATATTGGCTGGAGGCTACATACCACTGCCCAGTTTGAGAAAGAAAATACAGGCAGAGGGCAGGGTCTTTGTAGATACACACATACACTGTTTGTGATGACAGAAGTGTAAAAGTGTAAAAAATTTGTGTCCATTACTAACCCTGAGAGGCCCTGAGAGTGGACAGAGATAAGGAGTCAGACGCACATTAGTGGCTCTGCTATGTGAGAAACCACTAAACGCTGTCACCGTGCAGTTGCTCTCTCAGGTTGCCTCATCAGGTGGTAACACATAAACCACAGATTCCGCTGCTCTGTCTCATTATGTTATCAAGTTTACGATGTTTGGTCACACTGATCCTCTCATTAAGTAATGAGAGGTTGACGTAGTTTAGCGTTACACGCTTGGAGGAGGAGATGAGTGGGAGGGTGGAAAAGACGGTGAAGAGGAGGATGGAGAAGGGAGACAGAGGTGACATCTCAGAGGTAAAGATCTCTAAGGGGAGTGCTGAGGAATAAGATCAGAGGAAATGGAGACAGAGGGCAGTTTAAGGATAGAAGAGGAGAGAGCTTTAGTTACTGCCAGTGACAAAGAGCAGCATATTGCAGAGCAGAGGGGTTTGAGAGGTGTTCAGTGTCTCTGTTAAATCTACTTTACTCAGTTTCTGACTTTTGACCCCCTGTGTGTGTGTGTGTGTGTGTGTGTGTGTGTGTGTGTGTGTGTGGTAGCCTGAAGCAGCAGACCGGCTCTCGCAGCACGTCTACCGTCGACGCAGAACGAGGAGAGAAGCCTGGAGGGTAAGTAGAAATCCTCTGGGGGAGCTGGATATTTTGAATGGAGAGAAATAAGGCATTTCCTGGCCTGAAAGCATGTGTGATTTAGTTCATGGCTTGGCTCCGAGCACTGGCTTTGTCAAACACCATTTTGGCCTTGTGGTTAGTTTTCCCAAATTGGATCCAGGATAAATAAGATTAAAGCATCAGCATAACTAACCTTCCTTTAATAGTGTTTGGAGTGTTTTCTGTTCCCGTCCTCCCATCTCAGCTCTGCAGCAGAACACAGATATAAAACATGAACAGTTCACATTATAAGCAGGATGATTACAGGAAGGAGTTTTCATACATGATTGTGACTCTCATCTTTATGATCATTATCTCATCTTTGGCAAAGAGCAGGTTTTCTGAATAAAGAGGATCATTACCTTAGTTTTCTGTGAGCTAAGACTGTAACTCAGAGGTCACAGATCGTCTTGACTGCTGTTGTTCAGGAGCACACTGCACTGTACCTTCTACTGCTATACAAATGTTTTGTGATAATGTTTACACATGAGTAGGCGATTATGTGTATTTCATTTATCCCTGAGAGAATTTTTCTCTCCTATTAGAGTTGAACTAACAGCTTACTGTGTCCTTAAAACCTGGTGTGTGTGGTGTGTCCCTGCAGGCCGAGGGCCTGTGGATGAGTTCCTCCAAAGAGATTCTGCTGTTTCGAAGGATCCTACTTAATCCTGTCACTTGTACGCAGTTTCAGCACTTTGTCTCTCTGAAGGGAGACTTCCTAGAAAATGATGTGCTCTTCTGGCTGGAGGTGCAGAGATACAAGGTAAAAGTATCAAGATTATCTAAAGGCTGTTGTGCTGGTGGGTCATATGATGTTCCTGCAACTAGATCTTTGTTGTATGCCATTCCACGTTCTCTAATCTCCACTATTGACTATCAGAACTAATGAAATACACAAATACAGAAATCTCTCATATGAAATAACAAAAACTGTTAAAAATAGCATGTCCATATAAGATGCCATTGTTTATGGTGAGGGGCTGACTGAGAAAATGTTTTCAGGGTCTTATCTCAAGGCAAAAATATTTTTTGATATCTGGAATACACCTCACAATTCCAGTGCTATTACAAACATGAGGAGCAGCATTTCACCTCACACCTCTACATTTCTCATCTGTCCCCCCTCTTAATGTTTGCAGGACCTCTGTCATTCACACAGTGATGAGGCCACCATCCAGCAGAAGATTTCCACCATCATCAACTGCTTTATCAACTCCTCCATGCCCCCTGCCCTGCAGATAGACATCCCTCCTGAACAGGCCCAGCAGATCCTGGAGAAACGCCACGAGCTGGGCCCTTACATCTTCAGAGAGGCACAGGTAATGTGTGTGAGTCTGTGTCTAAAGGTATGGTTTGTATTGTATTTCTTTCTGTATGTAGGCTCCATGTGTGTATTTTGTCTCTGTATATGCAGATGTCGGTGTTCAGTGAATTGCTGAAGCTTTGGCCTGAGTTCCAAGAGCTGAGCAGCAGTGTCCAAGAGGAGCAACTCCTTCCTCTACTGCAGGAGAAACGAGTCAAACACAGAGCCAGAGTGAGGAGACGGAGGAGAAAAGAGGAGGAGGAGGAGGAAGAAGAAGAAGAAGAAGAGAGGAGGAGAGCTCAGGTGAGGAAATAGTCAATACTGAGGGAATACAGGATGATGAGTGAGTAAAAAAAAAAAACTAAAGATGTGTTGATACAAGCTATTAAGCTGCTTCTTAGTTGATGTGATCACAAGTGGACAGCTCTTAGTATGTATTTTCACAATTACATTCTGTCTGATCTCATGTCTCTGCTCTATATGCAAACAAACACGTAGCTACGACATTTCTGTTTGAAAAGAACACATACATTGTTGCAAGATATAACTTAATGTGTAACATTTACCCAATTTACCAGAAGGCTTAATAATTAAGAATTCATAATAGACGGCATTTCACAAAGTTTATAAAGTTCCTCCTAATGCAATAACTTACAAAATAAGGGGATTTTTTTAAGGAAGTTTGGGGACTTTCTCCGTGGGGGACAAAGAGGTGGCCTCTACGGGTTACTTTATTTGTAAAATTTGACCCGTCTCATTTCATTTCAGGTGTCTGTGCAGTGGTGCTGTGAAAAACTAACAATGTTTTTACAAAGAAATAAATTAGAATTTATTACTAAATTTTGATTAAGAATTTGCTGTAGAAGTTTCACTTCCCCACTCTGTATGCAAATTAAACATGTACACCAGTTTACAAATTTAAATTACAAATGTAATTCTTTAACATATGCTGAATTTATGAGAAGGGCCAAATAATTACAAATTTGTTTCATTCAGTGTTTCACAAAGTTGCTCCTCACACAACAACTCTCAAATTGTGACAAAATTTAAGAGAGCCTGGGTATAATGCAGTTACTAGTTATCTTGGCAGGTAAGGGAGCCCAAACACTGAACCAAGTGGAAATCAAACAGCTGTTTTGTGTGTTCTTAGAGGAGTAGGTGGTCCTTCAATGTGGCCCAGGACACATTGTGTACACACTGCTGAAACAATGTGGTTACATGTGGCCCAGACCACCTCTGAATGTGGTCTAAGTGATTGGACCTGAATGTGCCTTGGGTGCATTCACACCTGGACTCAGAGCTGTCCACTTGTCATCGGATCACCCAAGATGCATGATGATACCTGGTGTAAACAGAGTCTAAATCTGTTCAGTCTGACCTCTTTTGTACAGGAAGAGCTGGAGAGAGAGTCCAGTTTTGGAGAGGAGGAAGAGACGGATGATGAAGACGAGGTAGAACAACAAGAGGGAAGAAGTGAAAAAAAGCAGTCGAGGACACAGAGCAGAGGGCTGCCGACTCCCACACAGCCAGTAAGGCACAGTCTGATGTTCCTAATGGAGAAACATTATGAAGATGTGTTTGTGTAAAATGTATCACATGAAGGCAGCCAAACCAAATTAAATGATTTTCTTTGATAACTATCTGAGAGTACAACATATTAAAATAAAAACTGCAGTGATGAAGATAAACTCAATTACAGCATGAAGTCCAAACAAAGCCTCATCAGTTCCAACCACAGAAACACGATCCTCTAATTGAGCCGTTTTTCTAATCACGTTAGATTTGACTGGATTTCTGGAAATGTTCCCTCAGTTGTCGTGGTCTTACTCCAAGTACATGGCAGCTCTGAAGAGAGAGGAGGTGCTGCTGAGGAGACAGAGTCAGCTGGAAGCCTCGTTCTCCACAGTCTCAGGTACACACATACACACCTCCCTTTGTCTCCCAGGGCTCAGTAAAACTCCCACATGAAGCACATTTGACTACTCGCTGCTACTAGACAGACTAAATGCAGGAAACCACAACAGTGCAATGACATTTAACCGTTCCCACGGTAAAATCCAAGCTAAATTTCCAAGGCCTCTGATATTACCTGGCAGTGGAAGCCAAAGCATTGTCAAACAGACCCCCTCCACATGTCAGAGCTGTCTCATTATGTAGAACTCCGGCCAAAACAGCCACTTCAGCCTGTCCATTAAGTGTCAATGTTCTGTGCAGGAGTTAGCCTGAGCCCACACTGCGTGGACGTGTAAATGAAGCGTGATGCTAACGCAGGAGTTAGTTACAGCTCATAGTGAATGAGGGCAAACGGAAATGAAGCATAGTGCAAATTGTGTTTTAATGGGATGTTGTAGAGGAGAAACAGATGAGATCATCACTGATTCCTGGATGGGAGAGACATGAGGGGCTGGGTGTGCATGTCTACATAGTTTGAGTGAGGACAAGGAGGCTACAGGTCCTTCAAAAATCTTCAATTTACAATCACTAACAAAAGGCAAAATTCTTTTTTTCAGAAGGTCTACTACCAATACTTGGGCAAAAGATGAGTTGTAAAAAGTGGGGCAATCATCAGTCCAATCTACACAATGAAGTTGACTATAGTCATGACAACAGTCTGTGTGTAGGCTAAATGAGACATGATGACTTTTAATAAATTATAAAACAAAGATCCACAATAATGATACAGGGGTTTAAATTACTTTAGTAATTGGGAATTCTGCCTTGATATAGCCTCCTTGTTGTGATTAATATTAAGACACATTTGTTCACACTAATAAATACAGCTGGTCAGTATGGCTTCTAAATAATATCTCAGTTTTTAGGCTATTCTGCAATATGATGTATATCTCGATATACTCATTTTTTTCTGAAATAACACTGTAAATTCTCAAATAGTGCAAACAAGGGCTGGACAATAAGGACAAAGTCAAATCACAATATTTTTTTACCAATTTTTTTGATCAATTTTGTAGGGATGGCTATTGGTGCTTTCACACAATATGATCACAATTCACTTTTTTTAAATTAATAATCATCAGTAATGTGGACATAATGACTAAGTGAGGAAAAGCAAAAAAATAGTCTGGTAAGTTCAGAAAGTTACCTCACTTTGCTGCCTTTAAAATCAGGAAAATACAACACTTATATATCACAATCTGACGACATACAAAATCTGAGATAATACCCAGCCTCACAAATAAACAGATTTGGACTAACTCAACTAGTTACCCTAACCCGAACTGACAATATATGTATTTACTTAGAGTATGCTTATTTTCACATTTGATATTTAGTTTTATTGCAAAATTGGCCTTAAATCTAATTAAACAGTAGCATTAAAAATGATGAAGTTGCTGATTCATGCAGAGGTGTGGTTTTGTACAGTCATCAATATGTTGAGAGGCTACATGAACAAATACTTTACACTGTGTCATTCAACTGTCTCTCTCCAGACTCTTCCTCTGAGTTGTCTCTCAGTGTCAAGTCAGCAGACAGTCAGCTCAGCCGCCAGCAGCCCTCACGCCGCTCCTCCAGGATGGAGAGTAAACAGTGTAACAGATATAACAGTAAGTGAAAAGTGAAATAAGAAACATGTCACACAAACCAGTTACTTTGCCTCTCAAACATAACCGGCTGTCATGTGTTACTGCAGGGGGTGTCAGAGCCTGCAATGTGAAATGAAACCACCGCATATGAAGTGACTTCATGCAGCACAACCTTGACACTAGCAGATGAGGGTGACCAACGCTGTTATTGGAGCATGAAGAGTGAAAACTGAGAGCAGAGCTGCTACTGATATCTGGACGATGAGGTAGAAATTTGAGGCTGAGTTCATCTGATGCAAGAAAGTTTTCTTAAACCCTGTGTGACAAACATCTAACTCTTACATCTATGTGTGGCATGTGTGTATATTTGCCAATTTCAAACTTAAATCTAACATATGTAGTACACAATGCTAGTAACACATTAGAATTTGTAATGTTTTTATTAAAATGTTTCCCTATTAATATATTATCCATTTACATATGTTAAAGGCATTAGACTTAAATCTCACAGAGCTCAGTGGTACAACAATATAAAAGGCAACAGTAACAACAAGGTTGCATCATGAGGGGTTGGCATCAACATACAGTAAGGTTACAAAGATCAGTGTTATTGTCTAACAAGTATGTTACATCATTTATAAAAACATTTTGGTTGACAGCTGGTATCTCTAGCGTCCATCAACATGTATATAATATTGCACTTAATGTTGGCATGAGACATTGTCACGACATGGAGAATGTAAACACCAAGAGCTTTTTCTGCAGAGTGAAACATTACAGACTGTTTTGATAGAAATGTAACACATCTGAGTGACTCCTGTTAGTTGTGTGACATGTATTTCTATCTGGAACACTGAAGAGGTTTCACAATGACTGAATGAGCTCTGATTTAAAGTCAAGAGAGAGCATACTGTTGGTCCAGGAAGCTGTAAAGGGAGTGTTTGAGTGAGGTACTTATCCATCAGTGTTTTAGCCACCAAAAAACTAATTAGTGTGCAACTATTAGAATATCTTTTTCCACTTTATGTTGCCTTCAGACAGCCTTTTACAATGGGAAACTGCTACTCTATAAGCTCAATATCACTCTCCAAAGCTACCACCAGAGTCATTTGGCAAAAAGCTGTTTTACCCCACAGAACAGTTAGTTTGTCTTGTGTAGATTCCTGTTGGAAAATGCTGCGAGACAGAAAATATTCTAAACACATGAATCTTTTTTTTTTTTTTTTTTGGTGGCTAAAATACATTTTGTTGCTCAAACTGAGGGACTTACTTTCATTGCTAGTACACTGACTATGGAAGTACCTCATACAACTCCACATCAAAAAACCCAAACAATCCCTTTAAATTGATGCAACTGTTTTAGTGTTCACTGTAGTATGTAGAAATGTCTGACGTAAGTTGTGTTTCTATTATTAAAATTTCTCCGTGGCTGTGATGAATTTGTATCAGTAGAAAAATTCTCCTAAGACAATTTCCAGGAATTCTCTACATCCCTCAGGCATCCATGATCTGGTGGATTACTTTAGTAAAATAAATAATTATTTTATCCCAACAGATAGTGTATCCCAGATCTTTTAAGGCTTAATTTAAACTGGAACAAAACATCTGATCTCTATTATGTTACTGTGTATTAGTGGAATCCGATGCGTAAGGCTTTATTCTTTACCATGGTGAACTTGCTGACAAACACTTTGGCAAAGGCGGGATCCACCAGGTAGCGGTAAGACTTGGTGACAGAGGGTGGTGGCTCAGCAAGCGTCACTGGGGGCTGCAGCTGGAGAGAGGCGGGGGTGGGGGAAAGAAACTGGGAGGCTCGCATCACATAATCCACCAGCCGCCGATACTGCTGCTCTGACAGGCGCTCCCGAACACCATCACCCTGAGGGAGGACAGACAATGATTAGCAATAATACACTGGTCCTAATGAAGTTAAATCTGCTGCAGGTGGTGTCCAATCATATGCCACCAAGGACACATGGTGGAGTGTTTTGTAAAAGTATGCTGTCATGCCAACCAAACACTACAGCAGCTAAATCCATCCTCGACCGGACAGAAAGGAGTTAGTGAAAAGAACTGAGCTAGTCATGTGAAGGAAGAACTTGACGTGACAACCCCTGGTCAGATGAGGTCATGGTTGAGCGCACATCATGCAGCTGAGCAAGCTTAATAATGAAACAACAACTGGCCATAGGAAATGTGTCTGAAAGACTAAAGAGTTGTCCCAGCACTTTTTTGGTACTATGGTTAAAACACTGATGCACAAAAATTGTTAAATCGGGGTAATTTTTATTTATTTATTTTTTGTTTACACACAAAGCAAGGAATTCTCAGTTGACATGCATTCCTCTGGATGCAATGATACTTCAGATATGGAAGTTGCCTGGCCTTCAACATAAAAACAGATTTAAAATAAATAAATAAATAAACTAGCCAGTCTCAAACAGTGAGTTGCAAAGGCAATAAAATGTCATTGAAATGCATAATTTGAGTGACCAGTTACATTTGAATATCACCATGCCAATCATGACACATCATTAGAAGAAAGCTGTTTTGTCACTGTTAGCCGTTTCCTCAGATACAGTGGCAAAAAAGAACAGTTTCTGAAAAGATAAAATGATGTATGAGACAACCAATAAGTGAGTGGTGAGGAAATATGATCCTAAATACAGTTTGGATTCAAAATGACAGACTGTGCTAAATCAAAGTGTTTTTTCTCCTTTTTTGTCATGTTTCTTTCTCATTTATTTGGGAAGGTGGTCCTTTTTTTAGAAGTGGGCTTTAAGTTATAAAAGGTTGAGAACTCCTTATTTAAATCAGAAAAATACTGAACATCTCTCCTTTTAACTGTAGATATGGCACTTAATATATATGTAAGCTGGTGTAAGCAGTGTATAAATCCAACACGATAATTCCTCTTTGATTTCTAATCACTATTATTGTTTGCACCATGTAACCCCTGCGCAGCTCCATTCCTTCTAGTTTCATAGTCTCACCTCTGTGTCGCTGGCTACTGTCTGCTGCTGTAAGGTGAGGGTGAGCTGGCCCTGCTGTCCCGGCTCCTGCTGACACTCCACCTGCAGGGGACATGAGGTTTCACATTTACACATTCACTGTCTGCAATGTAACAGAGCTACACAAAGCTTTATGTTACTGCTCCAGGAGCTGTTCTTCATTCTGGTGAGATTTCTGGTACAGCCTGTTACCTCTGTGATGGGAAAGGCCTGCTGCTGGGTGTCCTCACTGAGACTGACCACAAACAGCACCTCAGAGGTGAGGAGCAGACAGCCAGCGTGCTCCTGACCTGACCCACTCACAATAGTCACCTCCAGGGCCATGTGGAGCTCCGGCCGCCCCAGAGACTGGAGCATCTTCCTGTAGTCAGAGAGCAGAGCAAACAGGGAGAGATGCATGTTATAAAAACACTGACACATTACAACATTTATTTAGAGGGACAGGTTTGGAAAATTCTAACTCTGCATGTAATCAAATCTTAAAAATAAGTTTTTTGTAATCTATGCTTAATCAACACATGTACTATAGACAATCACTTTACTTCCGCTGCATGCATGGATTATGTGCATACACACACACACACATTACGGTAGGCCCCCTGACTTCAGATATACACTTTTCCTATAAACACAAGACCACACAGAGTGCCCGACTAGCCTCAACACACACAAACAAGTGAGCATACGTGTCTCCACACATCCTGTAATTTACATTTCTATATGTTCTCTGTGTGGATCCTATTACACACAAGTTCGATAGAGGAATACGTGTGCAGCAACTGAAGTCTTCAGTCATGTTTCTCTGACAGTGTGTTTACTTTGGAAGGCAGGTGTTCACAGTGCAGAGCAGATGTTGAAGCAGCCGCAGTCGGGACACTTTGGTTCTGTTCAGTGTTACTCTGCTCAAACAGTCTGACCCCTCAAGTGTCTGACTGGGCTACCTGTTGTAGTAAAAATAATTGATGGACGCCTGATGGAAACCAGTTTGACTGCTATGCGGCATGAATAAAACCACAGGGGAGCATTATCTCAGCCTTCATATATTTTCATCTTCCGTGAACATTAGCACAACATACTGCTAACCCCTCGGGTGATGACAACTAAAGTGGAATGTCCTAAAGAAATATTGTATCTAAAATTTGGCTTTTTTCCTCATGGCAGTGGACAGTCTACACTGACTGCTATTAGAAGTAAATGTTTGATAGCTATGGAAACCAAACTAAATTGCGGAAAATTCATTAGAAAATGCCATAAATGCTTTTTGCGCAGCTCCTGATAACCTTCTGGAGACAGAGGCCTCTTATAAATTTTTATGATAATATTAAGTGTTCCACTGAGAGAGCACACTGGAATCTTTGAAACACTCAGATGTGATGCAGTGCTGTCGATGCAGCCGCGCTTCAAGTCATATTTTTACAATGCAGGACCCAAAGGTAACCTTCTGCTTGGCGCAACTTACGACCTTTGTAAACTGACTCTCCAAACCATTCCAGCACACAAAGGGAGGTGCTCCTCCTCCATCTGATGGCACTAGGAAACATCTCTGGATAGACTCACAGTTAAACAACAAGAACAATTTCTAGCTGGCGGCTTTGGCGGAGTGCTTATAAAAACCTTTTAACATGGCTCGATGAGAACAAGCGAGGGCAGGCTGGCTACCATGTGTGGGATCAAGGTCAAACATCTTTCCAGACTTTTTTCTTTTGGAAAGTGGGTAATGAACCCTCCAAGGTTTTTTTTTAAACAAGACAGCAAAAATGATGAGAGGTAAGGCAGAGAGAAAGAACAGCAGATCCTGGACAGAGTCCAAGAAAAGCAAAGGCGAGAACACATGTCCCACTTCTAACGAATAGCTGGACAAAAGTAAAAGGAGGAGCCTGCAGGGAGAATAAATTGCCGTGGGGGTCATACCAGACATATTTAAGGTGGCTGTTTGGGGCATGAGCTGACTTCTCCTCTGTGGGCAGGTACAGTTGTTTAGGAAGCTGCCACAGTCCTGCTCCATGAAGGATTCCTGTTAGAAGAGACAAAGACAGTCAGTGTTACTAGTCAGGAAAGTTTTGTCTTCTGTGCTTGACAGTGTTGTGGATGCCTAAATGATATTTAAAAACACTGCATTTACAGACTGATGCCATTCACACTTAAAAGGATACCTTTTAAAATACCAGTCTTACAATTAAACTAACTAATCGAGGCAGTCGTAGACCAGCAACCAACTGTTTTCTGCAAGGTGCATATGACTTTTTGCTGAAGGAGTTTGGTGGCTTCGGTGGGTGATTTTGGGCTTTTACATCTCTGGTTTCCTGTCAGAAAAGTCTATGTGACAGCAAGATAAAGTGGTGAAAATATTCTAAATATAGTATACACTTAAACTGATACAGATTTTTTTTAGGTGGCTAAAATACATTTTTCTGTTGACACTGTCCACAGCAGTACATTGCTTGGCTTTCTACATGGTACTGACCGACGTCTACTGTAGGAAACACACTGACTATGGATAAGTACCCTCATACAACCCCACTTTAAAAAAATTTGAATCCTTTTAAATCTTACAACAAGCTGATAAATGAGAGATTTTATAGAAAAAGGCAGTGTCTGTTACTGTATGAGTGTGCTTTATTCCAAATGTAAATTTCATTCTCTGGTCATAATTGGGATGGCTCTGTGTGTACATGTCAGAGAGAGTTCATAACCCATGGTGTGCGTGTGGTCAGTTTCCCTTCATCCTGCTCGAGCTGTCAGCAGAGCAGCAGCAGCGGGCCAGTGAAGTCATCAAGTAGTTAAAACAGAGCCATAAAGAACACAGTGAGATCCATTAATGATGTCACTACAGCGGTACTCTGTAACACTGCTCAACTCTGAGTGGGTGTTTGATTGTGTGTGTAGGTATATCCATGTGTTTCATAAGACAAGATGGAGTGTGATGGAATTATGGCTCAAATCAATGCACTTGATCTGAATAGATTACCTGCAGAGTGAGTTGTTTTCTGTCAGATTCAGTGTTGGTGTATCTTACAGCATGTGCGCTCTCATGTATCCAAGTGGCTCCACATGCATATTAATAAGTTTCTGTGTGTGTTTGTGTTCCACTGAGCTCAGAGGGTCAGGTCGATCAGAGCCAGACCCCGGGGAAGTCACTGCTCTTACACAGAACTGTTAACCTCATTGGTAGTTTATGTGGTACAGCCAAGACCTGTTAGCGCCAACACACACCACCCACTGACCCACTCTTCACCCTCCTCACCCCTATTTTCTACCCCCAATAAAACACAAACTAACTCCAAAGAGCCTTGGCTTCTGGTTGAAGCCAAGTAGAGAGAAGTGGAGAGACTGTCCGTCCACTGATGGATTTATGATTTTCCCGACACACCAACACTAATTCAAATATGTGTTTATTAGAATATTGTTGCCCAAGGCTCCTTGGAAAGTTGTCCATATGACCTATTTGTTGAGTTGTGTTAAACTTGACACCTTGTTGCATGGCCAAATGTCTCTTTACACTTCAGTTTACTGCTGTGTGGCAGTGAGAATGTTCCTAGTGTGTGAAGGACAGACATTTTTCATTCTTTTGCAAATGTCATTTAAATGACTTTAGGTTAAACATTTCAAACACGTATTCTGTGCTAAAGGTTTCCCCACATAATGATGGAGCTTGTTGCCAAACATGACAACATAAAGAAAGCTATTAGCTCTCTACGGTCTTAGAAGTTCTTAATCAGAAAGTATACAAAATGGATTAGTCATGTCTGAGTTGTTCACAGGAATTATGCTCTAATTATGGTTTAATTTTCCTGTGTTTTGTGTTTGTGAACCACAGCCATTCTAAACAAAACTAATCAGAGTTTAATGACCAGAGTTTAATTCACTGAAACAGTTTTCTACAAAAACGCCCCGTCAGACAGCTTCTGACAGCCCCACAAAGGAAAAACCTATAGAATTCATTCCATGTACTATTATCTTTGACCATCCTGAACTCACCGTATCCAGTCTGGGACACCAGTTCAGCTGCTCCTCCAATGGGTTTGGTGAAAACCCCCACAATGCCTTTCCCCACTCCAGAGATGACGCCTTTGGCCTTGCTACCAGCTGAGCTCTGCGTCTCCCAGTTCCTCTGGAAGTTCTGCATGGGCTGGTCCACGATACCGGCGATTGCTCCTGAAAGAACAAGGGAAAGGTGGTTGTTCTTTATTATTGTGTTTTGTTACATAAATACTGAATGGGAGATTTACAATTTAAAAAAAATGATGCACACAGAATTCAAGACATGTTTTGAGGACAAAAAAGGGGGCTAGCCCTCTTAGTGATTTCACTTGAGTGAGACATGAGAAACAGAATCAGACATACAGAGTCATATTTTTGCCCCACAGAAAATATCTTCCCGTTCATTTTATGTATGACACAGATGTTGTGATCGACAGTGCATCTCAGGAATTATAATCCACTGTAACCCAGAATGATGCGAGCAGCTGTTTGGTTTCAGTGACGATATGCTCTGTGCATCTTTGAGTCTGATTTGAGACAGATTTGAGTTTTACTGCCCTCTGGGTGTTTATTGAGTTCCTGCTGTGCTGTCTCCACTGCTCCGTCTCACAGCTCTCTGTAATTGTGTACACCACAGAGTGTGCGCCTCTTTGAGCCGATGCCAGTGGACAGCAGAAGAAATGTGTGTGGGCAGAACAGGTCTCATGCATATCGAATTAAATGTATGGGAAGAGAGATCCTATATTGGGCTTGATGATGTAAAGTATTAAAAAAGATAAAAATACATAACTATTTAATGCTAATTTAAAACAGAAAATTATCTGGGATTGATGGGATGTTTTTATTTGCAATGATTCTTTCTGCTGTGATCCATCATGTTTTCCAAAAACCTGAATAATTTCTTCCAAAATTGTATTGACATTCACTGTTTCTGTCTGTGTACCATTTGTCATCTTTGTCAATACTAATATTACACTGTAAAAATACTCCATTACAAGTTAAAGTCCAACATTGAAAATGTCACATAAGTAAGAGTATGTAAGTCTAAATCAGGAAAAAAGTACTCAATGCAGAAAAATGTCTACTGAGACTATATATGATATACAAGTGATATCATTAGATTATTATGGCTCATACATTAATGTAAAAGTAGGATTTTACTGTTGTAGTTGGTTGAGGTGTTGAGTTCCTTTTGCATCATTTCATATAAGGCTAAAACTAATGGTTATTTTCATTCTGGATTAATCTGATTATTTTCTCCATTAATCAACCGATTGTTTTGTAAAAATTCTAAAAATAGTGAGAAATGTCGTCACAATGACCCCGAGCCCAAACTGACAACTTAACAATGCTTTGTCCAACCAACTGTCCAAACCTGAAAATGATTGAAAAAATTAAAAGGAAAGGCAGCAAATGAAGCTGGAACCATGCACTGTTTTTAGTATAGAAAATTACTTAATCATCAAATCATGATCAGAATGATTCATTTTCTGTCAATCGACTTAGCGACAAATCATTTCACTTCTACTTTTCACTTCTAGTTTCATCTTTAACAAGCTATCAAATTTTATAATCTTGTCATATGTTTTGTGTGAAAAAATCTTAATTTGTAGATAATAACTAAAGCTGTCAAGTGATTGTAGTGAAGTAAAAAAAAAATACATTTCCTCTAAAATGTAGCAGAGTAGAAGTTGAAAGTAGCATGAAGAGAAGAGCATCAAACAGGGTACTTAAAGCATTTCAGGTTTGTACTTGAGTACAGTACTAGAGTAAATGTACTTGTGTCCCATTAAAAAAAGTGAGCTGCAGGACAGGAAATAGATTTGGACAATACAACTAAATTCTTGTATTTATAGGAGTGATGACAAAAATACTACTGCCAAGTGCTCCTGCATTCCTGATTAGTAATGCTGCAAAAGCCTCAAACGTAATCTGATTCTGTGTTTGTGAATGCATCCCCACACACCTAACAAACTAATGCCGAGTCGAGACAGCCCCTGCCTCAGGCCGTCCCCGAGGCTCTCTGGTAGCTGCCGCCTCCACTCCTCCTGCCTGGTGTAGTGCTCTTCATCCAGAGACAGACGGTCCATGTTCCGGGCCAGACTTGTCGCCAAGTTGGTGATGGACGTCAGCGTTCCTAGAGACAAATGTGACATGTTTGAATTCAATGTTGACCGTCTGCAGGGAAATTATAAACAGTCAGTAAGTGGAGAGGGGAGGCAAAGGTTATCATAGGGCCTCAGATTAATGAATCATTCTGAGATTATAACAGGAAAGCTGTTAAAAGAAATACATCATGTTCAAATGAATTTATTTTTGAGGATTAATTAAATTCCTTAAAAATATGCTGACACCCCTGCATGTATGGGGACAGACAAATCTTAAGGTGTGATTTTCTTTACAGATAACAATGACTATGATGTCTGCCAAAAACCAAAGCTGTTCATCACACAGCTCGAAGCTTATTAAACAAATGTTGTGCTGAAGATGACTGCATGACTACAACCTAAACAGGAAGATAAAGTCTACGTTGTATCTGTCTGGGAGAAGATATAAATTGAGCTTTTAATATTTTTAGTCCACACATACAATGTCTGCAAAAAGATGAACATTTTTGCACGATAAAATGAACAAAACATGAACATCGGTGTTACCTTTTGAAATGTGTTTGACAAAAGAGGTGGTCCCTCTGGACACCCCGCTGACGAAAGCTCCAGGCCCGCGGGTCAGACCCTCGTATGGCAGCCGGAAAAAGTCTGACACGCCGTTACCGATGCTCCGCACCAGGCTGGCAGGACTGCCCAGGATCTCCAAAGATCCCACCACCCAACCTGAGACAGTCAAATCATCATGTCATATTGTTGTAATTTATCATACAACCTGAGTAATCAGTGTAATGTTTACTCAGTCAGTGGTGTCACAAGTATTTTCATGAGGATTAGTCACTAAGAATAGTGGTTTTAAAAGCTATTTCAGTGCACCTTCAGCCTGTGTAAGTGTTTCCCACACATAGAATCGTGACAGACCCACTTCTATTGGTTCACCAATTAGCAGAGTGAAATGCATACTGTGCGTCCCCTGATAGTGACTAGGGCCTTTATTTACCTCAACTGCAGAAAGTATCAGGCCATGTAGTGGACATGTATTAGAGGCAGACCTTTATTTCTAATTCCCTCTGTGTGATAAGTGTAATTACTCATGTTGGGGCAGGCAGTGCAGAATGAGAGACAGAAAGAACTTGAAGCTACTAGTCACATCAACTCTAGTAACATTCAATAAAGGGGAAACGACTCTTCAACACAGTAAAGCAGTAAACATGTCTGTGAAGGTTCTCAGTCATCCAGGTCATGGTATTCGTAGCAAAGTTTGTCGTAGGCAACTGGACTTGATAGAGTCCAGCACTGGACATGATGACAAATGTCGGCTGTTACTATAATATTTTAGTACGAAGCCTCATTTTGATTGTTCTGTTTGCCCTGTTAAAATTAATGCATTGCACTGTTAAATCAAAGTCAACACATCCTGTATCTGTTTCAAATTAAAAGCTGTCTAGCTCTTCAGTGGACAGGGTAAGTCGTGCTGACTAAGAGGTGGTTAATACTACACTCAGCAAATTTGTTTATTGCTGTGTACTTTTATAATGAAATGAAAACATTTCCTATACATGTTAAATTCATGGTTTGTTGTGTTCTTAATAATTATTTTATAAATGTAAATGTTATGACAATTTGTGATGTATTTTTGTCAGTTTGGGTACCAGGGAGACACCGAATTTCCCTTCTGGTTCTCAAGCTGAAAGAGTTTTTGGGAAACCCTGCTCTGTGCTATTGTACAGTTACTAACCAGCCTTCTTTGTGTTTTCTTTCAGTTTAGGTTTACAAGAAAAACTTGGACTGGAAGGAAATAGGGCCTATTTAAATAAACTGTATTGTTTTTGGAGGGAGCCACGATACACAATTTTAAGAACATACTTTATAATCCCACAACAATTTATTTTAAACTGCTAAAATGAGTTTTGTATTAAAGAGAAATAAAATAGAAATACATCTGGAACACCTGCTTTAAGGAGGAACATTCCACACACACAAGCCCTCTTGAGTAAACTCACTTTC
>JAJHUR010140321.1:220770-233612 GCA_027495735.1 Lutjanus campechanus | reverse complement strand
TGTAGGCTATTTCATGTGTTACAGCTGAACAATGTTGAGAGTTATTGTGAATGAGTTGAAGAGTTCGACTTATCTGACACACGTTTTGTTTCGCTTATTGCGCCTTATAATCCGATGCGCCTTATGTATGAAAATTGACACGTTTTTGACACGTTAATGATATTGCGCCTTATAATCCGGTGCGCCTTATAGCCCGAAAAATACGGTATTTTATAAATGTAAATGTTATGACAATTTGTGATGTATTTTTGTCAGTTTGGGTACCAGGGAGACACCAAATTTCCCTTCTGGTTCTCAAGCTGAAAGAGTTTTTGGGAAACCCTGCTCTGTGCTATTGTACAGTTACTAACCAGCCTTCTTTTTGTTTTCTTTCAGTTTAGGTTTACAAGAAAAACTTGGACTGGAAGGAAATAGGGCCTATTTAAATAAACTGTATTGTTTTTGGAGGGAGCCACGATACACAATTTTAAGAACATACTTTATAATCCCACAACAATTTATTTTAAACTGCTAAAATGAGTTTTGTATTAAACAGAAATAAAATAGAAATACATCTGGAACACCTGCTTTAAGGAGGAACATTCCACACACACAAGCCCTCTTGAGTAAACTCACTTTCACCATCCTCTACTCGCCAAAAGCAGTTTAGTGTGAGAGGCTCTCCCAATCTAAACATTTTACAGAATAACTTACAAAATGTTCTTACATCATGATGATATATTTAGCGCTGTGTTCATTCTATCAGAATTCTTCTCAGATTCATGCACACACACGCACACACACACACACACACACACACACACACACACACACACACTTACACACACACACACTCCTGCATGAAATCATTCATGTGCCACAGTGAGATTTACAGCCTCCTACTATCTCACCTCTCTCATTCAACCATAGAGTCCCCTTCAGATGGCACGGCTCATTGATATTTATGCGCTGACAATTGCATCACAAAAATCAAATAGCCATTTCTGGAGACGCCAGAGCCCGCTCTGCTCTTATTCTCCGTCAATTTGCACTTGACTGATGGACTCTAATGGTAGGAAACCAACTCCAGTGGGGCCTAGTGGTCGTTTCTGCTTCACAGGCTCTCCCAGTTGTGGTTTTGGTAAAGCATAGAGTCCTGACAGGAGCTGATGTTTACAGGACTGAGTCATGCTTTTAAACACATATACTAGAGCGTATGCATAGAGAGTGTACGGCTCTTAATATCCATATGTCCTTAAGTCTTTGCATGTGTGTGTGCGTGGATTTACGCCTGTGGGTGTACGTGTGAGCGTAGTACTGTTCATCCTGGTACTAATCAGTCCCAGAATGCTTCCCGGTGCCCCTTGCTCCATGATGACTCAGGATGAGGAGAAGGCAGTGAGGTGACGTGTTGAAATATGAGCAGAAATGAGGGCTCTAACGAGAGACAGCGGGAAGGAAGTGTCCGCACAGAACGGTGATTTCTGATGTGGAAATGACTGGGTTAAATCAGAACATGTGTGGAGGCTTCGACTAGACAGGAGGACAACGCAGGAGGGACGTACAGAGCCTTTACAGGGCCTGATAAGTCAGACTTAACCTGATCTATAACCTAAAGCCTACACCGAGTCATCAGTCAAACCTGAGGATTAAACTGTAAATTATGACAATCAGAGAATCTAAATCTCTTTCGAGCCTCTGGTGATTCAGATTTTGCTTCCTACAGTTTTACTGCACTCCCCCACAAACCAATGGGAGCCCTAGGGTACAATCATTTCAAAGCTCAACTTGAGACTTAGCGAGAATAAATTGTGGAATTTTTCACATGAGCACACATCCTGTTATTCTTCTGTCCATGTTTGCCTAAACTGAATGCACATGGGTGTGAGCCTGATTGTAAATCTGTTTTCCCTGTAATGTGGAAAAAAGTGTATGCAACACAAGCTGGTTTGAGGGACCATTTGCTGTATGGTGTGAATGATGTGACAGCTTTTGAGAGCGACCTCCATCCACCACCTACCGGCTCTGAAGAGGGCTCCAGCAGCGTAGTGCATAGCCAGAGCGTGGACCAGCTGCCTGGCCGTGGTGCACAACGGCCCCCTCTCAAACAGAGAGAAGGAGAGAGGAGTGTGATCTGATGCGATGTACAGCTTCAGGGAGGCATGGATGCTGACCAACAGGTTGACCGGCTCGATGGTCAGCTTCTGTAGCCGCACAGGGTGGACCAACGCCTGCACGGACTGAAGCACCTGGAGGAAATGTACTAATTTTAGTATTGGCATGAGAGAATAATGACTCACCAGTAGCTAAATAAAATCACTGCATTATGAATAGTGCACCTGTTCAGGAAGTATGGGGGCTGATCCAAGCTCTCTACTCCTCTGGGTTGCTGGGGCTGAAGACACGGCACTGTCAGGGATGTAGGTGTGGAACAGGGTCTTAATGTAGTAAACAAACGTGTCTTCAAGGTAGACTCTGGCAGGGTGGAGCTGGAAGGTGACCTGAGGAGAGGGAGCACACAAAGCTGTTAGGAGAACTGCTGTTTCATCCTTGTTATGACAGGAATAAACTGTCTTAGGCACACTGATTAACCTACGTCTTTAAGAAGGGGACTGCTGAGGAGACTAATGAATTTAGATTTTTTTCTTGTCAGCCAAATTGCAGTCGTAAAACAGTTTACTTCTGAATTATCAGGGAGTAGGATTATTACGTAATGACCAAAACAAAAAAATAACCTAACTTTAAATATATATATTTTTACCACTATACCTTGCCATCATACATCTTTTTCCAATGGCAAACTGCTGTTATATAAGCAAAATATTGTTCTTTCTTGCCCAACCAGGCTCCTCTAGCAAAAACAGTTATTTTACCCTGCAGGACACCAGCATTGCTGGTCTACGGCTGCCTGAATCGATTAGTTTCTTTGTGTTACTGTGTGACTTTGGTAAATCTGAACTAACCATCTAAAACATCCACAACAACCATAGCACAAACAAACGAACTAATTGAGGCCATGGTAGCTCAGCAACTCCTGTGGTTCTGTGAGGTTAAATTACTTTTTGAAAATGGAGTCTTGTTGGTTTAGAAAGAGCAAATAAATGATGATGGTTTCCTATCAGAAAAGCCTGTCTGACAGCAAAGTGAAGCACTCAAGATATTCTGAAAACAGTGTACACTTACACTGATATTGATTTTAGGCGGCTAAAAAAGTTTTCTGGGTGCTTAGATGGTTGCTAAAGAGTACTGCAGTTGCTAAGGTGTACTATGTGATTTCAGGAGTCTCAGAGCAGCAATGTGCTCATAAAATCTGGAAACACTACAGCAACAAAGAAAATGAAAATCCAAAGGCAGAAGACTGAATCCAACCTCCTCCACAGTGCATCTGTCCCCAGCCAGCAGCATCCTCAGCTGCAGGAAACAAGAGCGTTTGAACTCCTCCAGGGCTTCAGGAGACTGAGAGGGGTTGGCGTCGCTGCTCCATGGACCCCCGGACTCGGCTCCCCCTCTCTGATCCTGGCACAACAGCACAGGGAAGTGGAAACTCGCTCGGTTGTACAGCTGGTTGTCGACTTGCAGACTGGAGCAGGAGACCTCGATTACAGAGGTGTCGGACATCAAAGCTGAGATGGGCGCTGCGCCCATGCCAGGGTCAGCTGCCAGCTCCGGGGGCAGAGAGGTGGGTGCTGGAGCCAGACTGAGGAGCAGCTTAGTCAATGTGAGTCTCAGCAGCTCCACAGAACCGGAGGGACTGGTGATGTCATCACTCAACACCAGACTGGCTTCACTCAGGAGGACTCTACAGGACAGCTTGGAAGACCTGAAGCAAAACAGAAATGATTAATGTCAAAGTCTCAGAGTAAAATAAATAAAGGACTGTTATAGTTTTCACTCATGTGTGTCTAGAAGTTGTTCAGGTCATCATATGTTTAATTCCCTCTTATTCCTGTTGATAAGCAAGAGAAGAGCTCCATCCTAAACATCAGGGCTTTAACTTAAAGGCATCCCCCCACTGATCAGATCAAAAAACACATTTTGGGACAGTCATGGGACAGAAAGTAGATCCAGTCTACAAAAAAAATACACTGTGACACAGGTGAGGTGGTGAGGGATGTAGGAAGTGTGAATTAATGAAAAAGTTACATAACCTCCTCACATTGGAGCTCACACATACATTGTTACAGTGTTTACAAATGTAAAAAAAATTAAGTTTACAGGAAAAAAGTCTGAGACTGTGAGCCTCCCCTGAGACAAAGTACTTGCATATTTTTGCTCAGTTCCTGGATGTCTATGGGATCATGATTATGTCATTTGATCCCATAGAGCAAGCAATTGAGCCAATATAACCAATATTGCATGATTGCTGTCTGTCCAAAGACAGTTTCTGACTCTGGGAAAAACTTTCCCAGAAAAATTCCTCTACTATCTCTTTAGGCAAATCACATACATTTAGGCTATTCTATGTGACCTCCTTTTGATAACTAATGTAATAAGTAATGGAATTTTTTCACTTCTATTCACTGAGCCTCCCACTTTGAAAACCTCTGATCTAAAGAATTATATTGTAGAAAAAAAAAGCCATTTTATAATTGGGACAGTCAGTATTTAAATTGTATTTTGGGATGGTGGAAAAAAAAGCTAAGTTAGAGCCCTGAACAATAGCTGAATCCTAAATAACCTATGATTCACATGATTTGTAGAGAATAAAAAGAGACCAAACTCATTCATCTTGTGCTCATGATGTTTCATGAATTCCCTACCACCAGAGCACATTAATAAAGATCATTGAGTGATGTCATTTGTTTACATTTACCGAATATGTGATTATATTAATTTCCTGTTTTGCCAAAATGACAAAGCAGCTATGTGTTGATGTAATGGAATAAAGCTGTAATACCATGTTTGCTCTACTGTACTAATTTCACTCATGACAACATGAAGGTTTTATTGCCCTCCTGTGGTGAAAACCATGCCTGTGTCTAGTCTAGTAAGAACTGCTGCATGAAAACATTGCTGTTAACAATAATCATAAAGCAATTTGAAATGAACACAGTAAAAGGCACTCGGGTAGATACCTCGAGGTTAGGAAGAACAACATGCATGGGTGATTTCTTATGGTTCAAATATGTAGGGAGCATAAAACAACAACAATAAAACCACTGCCTGTGCACACGTACCTGCTGTGCTGGTTCATTACAGCGTCCATGCTGCCCTCTGGTGCCAGAGACAGAACCAGGGTGCCTCTCTCATACTCCACGTCTATGTAGAGACAGCCAAAGCCTGGCAGGAACACAACCTGAGCAGCAACATAACACAGGTCTGTGGTGAGATGAATCTAGACACTCTAGATAGAGTGTTGCACATGCTCATGTTCACCTTAAATAAACTTTGAGGGGGTAACTTTGCCCGTCCACAGATTCACAGCTCAGCTCAGTGTTCTCAACACTGTTCTCTGTGTGTGTGTTTCAAAGCGAACATGTGTCTGACTTTAACCTCCACCACTCCAGGTTCACAGCGATCAGCCCCTCATGTGACGAAAGGAAGCAGATCCCTGCTGAACGCTTCACTGAGCAGTCATAACAAGTCCGACCTCTGACCTCTCACCCCAACCACAGAGGTCAGACTCAGACCTCACAGTAACCAGAGATACGCAGCCTCAACCTCGACCCCAACCTGCAGCTGGCTAGACACAACACCAAACATTACACACACACTGCTCCTTTAACATCCTGCTAACCCCATACTACTACATGAACTGAACCAAAAATACTGCCTGACTAGCCTCAGTGGACACACACTTCACTAAAACAATACTAGAACTGCTGAATAATGTGAAGAGGCTTGGTAAAAAAAAAGAAAGATTTGGGAGAATGTGTATAAATTGTGCATCAAACATCACATTTTATACACATTTTCCTACAAGTATTCGTGCAACAGTGTAGTCATGCAAAACACATTTCCTAAAGTGAGATAGAATATTCTGTCATACCAAGTGGAAAAAACCTTAATAGAAACAATAAAAAAAGAACTTCAGAGTCAAATGGGGTCATCATGTGTCTGGCTGTTATTAGTCAGTTAATTAAAAACATCAATTATTAGTTCTACGAGTTCTTTAAATCTGTAGTAATTAAGAACGTAAGATCTCAAAGAGCGCTTGAGGACAGTCTTTTATGTGTAAATGACAAGTGCAGATGAGATATGTCCAATTTTGAGAAGAGCGGTGATGGAAAAATGTCTATATTCCCACACTAATTTAAAAGGGAATTATGCTGTATTGATTTTCTTTAACTTTTCACTTATTCATTTTTACAACAAAACATTAATTACTCTGTTTACAGCCTTTGATCCATTCTTATTATACCAGCTAAGAGCATGACTCATCTTTTCTCTTGTATGCAGTCTGTTTACACCAGTGTTCAGTGTTTCATGGGTTACTGTTTTAGTCCTTAAACCTAATGGAAGGAGTTTTTAACTGGTCATGAAACAGTCTCTATCTGACCTCCATAAGTCAATGAGACCATCTGCGAGAAGATTGGCTGTTTCTGTATGGTTACTCTTCAGGCAGCATTTCAGTGAGTAGTACATTAACCAGTTAAAAGGAAGAAGAGTATTTTTATTTAGATAATTTTATTTTTGAAGTTATATTTCGGAGGTGGTTTATGGTGGTCGGTATTGCTTTTGTCTACGGGAACCTCCAGAATCAACACTACATGAAAGTTCCTTGTAGTAACTTTAAATAGTAAGTCAGTTTTCCACAAACTACATTTCCTTTGCAATGTCCAGCCACTTTTGTGACCTTGGAGGGTCACATTTCAACCAGCTCCTTGTGAAGGCCTTTTTACATGTAAGTGGCAGGGTTTTGAAGAAATACATAGATGTCCTGCTTTTGAATCATCTCTCCGGTTATCAATCCCAGGTACACAATCTTCTAACATAAAACATTCTCAGAAATTTGAATAACCCTCTCCCAGAATGTTTTTATATTTATACATAACCTGAACATATGTGAGTGACTGCCAATAATTTTCCACATTTACTCCAGGATTACTGCTGTATACCCAATTGCTTATTTTTTTTTTACATGGAGTGTAATAAAAAAAAACGATTAAATTCTTCCATGAGAATTCCCTCCATCTTTTAGAGCCAGTGAAAGTTTGTTGCATCCCTTTTTGACAGTTTATTGTTCAATTCCAGTTCCCATTTCAATTTAACATATAGTGAACTACTTCTGTTTCATTTCTGTAAATTATTATACAGTTTAGAAACAATCTTTAAACGGGATTGTTCAACACTTCTAATGGAATTTTCTCCCTTTGGTCTGCACGTTCTTTTCCACCTAGCATGGCCTGAAGTTGAGATTGACCTTGATTTAACTAAACGTGCTTCCATATGGTCTGAGGCTCCAGGAAGCACCAACAGACTCAGGTGGGTAAAATTTACTATATGTTTAGAGGATCACCTCACACCCCGTCTTCACACCTCACCCTACCGACATACAATCTTTTACCTGAGTGCCAGGGCAGTTGATATCTATGGGGTCAGTCCAGTCTGTGGAGCTGTGGTCTGAGGTGGTTTTCAGCAGCAGTGTGGGCAGCATCTCTTTCTGACGGCACTCAGGGAAACTGGAGAAGTGGTGGTAGAGCTCATGGTGCAGGGAGCAGTTAGCAGGCAGAGGACGGCAGAACAACTCAGTTCTGGGAGTTTCTATTGGAAATAAGATGAATGAGTAAAGAAAAATTGTAGTGGTACAATAGTAGTAAAGAGGAGTGGAGAAGAAAAGGAAGGGCATGAGATGAGATGAGTCAAGTCTTTTCCTTCCTACCTTTAACAGTTTCCTTTAGCAGCAGTGGGATGGGACACTTGTTGTGGATGAGCATGCGAGGACAGGGGTCCTCATTCAGAATGATGTATGTCACCCCAAGGTGCTCCTGATACGTCAGCACTATGGATCTGCAAAACACAAATAAAAATAAACAAGCCCATAAATAAACTGACCACAGACAGCTCTCATCCCAACCCCTTCTAACCACACACAGATAAGAGCTCACACACCCACCAACATGTCAAACGTCACATCACTGCTATGTCCATTTACAAATCTCTGAGGTGCATCCATGGGCCGAGCCCTAACTGAAGCCAGGCGTTGACACACTGTCACTGTGAATGTGCGTCCATATTTGTGTTTGGCTGCACATGTTACATTTACACACAGTAAATGAGAGCCAAGCTGGCTGGTCAAACACCAGAACAGAACGATGTATCAAATGAAAAATACATGCTCATTGGCATATGTACTGCATGTACCCTCTACTCTGTGTTTGTGGTAATTGGAGAATGAAAGAGCTTTTTACTGGGGCTAAAATTAAGCCAAAAGCACAAGAAAAAAAGAGAAAGTAAGTGAGACAAAACGAAACAGCAACATGAGATAGGCTGAGAGGGATCAATTGCACAAGACAAGCAGACTGACAGTGGAAATGTTGAGGGCATTTCTCATTTTGCTTCATCTGCACTATTTAACAAGCTGTGACCAGCAACAGTACCTCCTTGCTTTGAGTCCAGTGCCAGCTGGGGTTTGGTACCCTGCTTTAAATGGACTGTCACAGCCAGCAAACAAACCACAAATGCTCTGCTTCACCCACCTGCTGCTCAGGCCACCCCCAGAGTCCGGTTCCCCAGGAACAGACAGACTCTGTCTGGGGAAGTCGGGTCGGATGGGAGTGGGGAGGCTCCACGCTGCAGATCCCACTCCACCAGCAGGCTTGGGAAACAAGCTGAAGAGCATGTATCTGAGTGGCAGGGGGAACTCCACCTTTCCCTGGACACTGGTTTGGAGGAGGTCCCAGCATGGCACGGAGCAGGGCTTGGCCAGGGATGATTGTTCAGATGGAGCCAGGCTGAACGCTGCTGTCTCTGGTATCTCACAGGCCTGAGAAAAGAAGGGGGCAGGACAGGAAAATAAATGAAATGAAGGAGAATAAAGAAAAGGAGAAGCATGGAGGAGAGGGAAAATAAAAGATTTTTTTTAAAAAAGGAAGCAGATGAGGAAGGAAAAACAAAACCAAAAAAAGATGCAAGAGAAGAGACAAAAAAAAAGGATGGAGATGTGGAGAGCAAACGAGAATAAAGGAGAGGAAGTGGACCAAAGTTGCATCAGAAAAAGGATATAAGATAGGACATGAAGGCAGAGAAAAAAAGAGAAGACAGAGAGCATAGAAGATGCAAGTCATTACAACAAAAGATACATGGCAAAACCACATTGTTATTGTACTCTCTTCTTTCTCCCACTGAGCTTAGCACTAAATTGGTAGCAGAGAAGCCCTGCTGTGCTGGTTTAGCAGCCAGTGAGCAGCGAGTAGTTGAGGACTACAGGGATTAGGCACTAAGCATGATGAATAGACCAACTAGAAAGGCATTCCTAGCCTTGTTTGTGGTCTGTGTTATTGTTAAGCCCATCGCCCGCTATTTAGTTTTTTTAAGCTCTCTCTTTTTTTAAAGGTTTTTCAGTCAATTAGTGGCAACTGGCAAGCTCTGCCATCCTTCTTTAAGAGGGTCTGAAGGCTCGTTAAATGACATCACTACATTGTTGCTCTCTTTTGGGAACAAGCAGCAGATGAAAGCGAGAAGGGAAACCTGCATCCAATTCTGGGTGTTTGTCTAATGTCCCTATGAAGTGCCATTGCCACATGGTGAGAGTGGTGGAGGAGGAGAGAGGGGGAGCAACATGATCTGATGGAAAACGGCTTACTGCATCCGAGCGATGTGTATATGCGGTAGTGCTGGACTGGATGTGTGTGAGTAATGTGCAGAGGGAACACGGTGCATGTGTGAAGCTTCAGAAACTCTAGCAGGACAGGACGGACATGATGCAGGGCCATATACATGTATGAAAACACCCAGGCCTTGTGGTTATGAGGTAGCAGTGAGGAATTGAAGCTATGGGCCCAGGATTTACACTATTTCACAGTTTTATGGAGCGCTGGAGCTAACAGTTAAGCTGGTGGGGACTTGGAGACTGGGCAGGTGTTGTAATGTATGAAACGCCTTGTATAGCCTGAAACGCCTCATATGTTCAACAACTATGCCAACACAAGCAGTTGTTTTCCATGTTTAAATAAAAGCAGAGAAAGACAGATGAAAAAAAACTCCTCTATTTGTTAGGGATGGAATTATACCAAAAACACAAGGTACAACAATACCACAATAACAAGTGCACAATACAATATTTATTGCAATATTAAAAAACAAAGAAAACTGACTGCTTGAAAAAAAAAGAGTCATTTAAAGCTACTACAAGGAGTTTTTAAGTGGTTATGAAACACATCTTAATATAATAGTGATGTGTCTATTTGGCCTACATAATGAGACCATCCGTGAGAGGACTGGCTATTTCTGGAGATTTTTCTTTAGGTAATTTTTATTATATTTTGTGATTACTGTGGGAAAAAAAATCATAAAATATAAAGTTCCTTTTGGCAGCTTTAAATAAAAAAATCTGATGTATACAGCATTTTTGTTTGTATAAAATGTTTTTCCTTTTAATATTGAAGTGCTTCTGCTTTCCTTCTTTAATAAAATAAAATAAAAATAAGTTAGCCATGACCTAAGCATGTGTAAAAAATTGGAATGAATTGTCTTTGGCAATGAATGCTTGAATTATGTATGTGCAATTGCAAAACAAAAACAATGCAGCAGTCACTAGCAGTCCTTTTATAAAATAAAAATAAAATGGCACAGCCCTGCATAGTATTGGCCCATTTTTTAGATCAGGATATTATATGACATTTACAGCATGCACATTACCTGGTCATCAGTGCCCAGTGCATGGTCAGTCAGCAGAGGCCTGTACTCAATCGGATAAGGAGTGTTATTGACAAGAATTGTTCTGTCCTCAATTTGTAGGATCTGGATGCCATGTCTCACCACTGACGACACACAGAACTGACACAGCTGCAGAAGAAACAACAGACAAGACAAGTTATGAGCTAAAAATGATTTTAAAAAATGTATTATTTGAGTCATCTGGATGTCATCATGTACTGAGATAATTAAAATAATTAGGCTGCATATGTATTTGTATTCAAATTAATTTAAAAATAAACTACACTGTTCTGCATTGCACTACAAAACATTTTTATTGTACTCACCCATGTTTTTTAAGGTCAAACTATCAGCTATATTTTGTTTATCACTCATCTTATTATGAACATTAAAGAGTAAAAAAGAAAACACTTGTTTAGGACTCCTGTTAGTGGTTCAATTATGGAACGATCTGCCTTTGCACATCAGACAGGCTTCTTCACTGTCCATTTTTAAAACTAATCTTAAAACCCATTTTTATTCCTTGGCTTTTGACCCAGCATGAGACTTTGCTCCTGTTTTTATCATTTTTATTGTTTTTCACTGTTTTTATGGTTTATTTTATGTTTTATGATTATTTATGTACAGCACTTTGTTTTCAGCTGTGGTTGTTTTTAAAGTGCTTTATAAATAAAGTTGAGTTGAGTTGAGTTTTTAGTATGCCGTCTTTCTGAATAATTTAATTATATGTACGTATGATATTTAATGCTTACTTAATGCACGCTGTACCTTTGTCGCTCTAGAGCCCATTTCACAATTCTCTCTGAAAAATGTATTTCTTAGACATGAGCTTTTGCAGTTTAAAGTATCACACTGATTATACTCAAAGAAAAAGCTTTGCAAAGTGTCTCCAAGTATAAATCCAGCAAGTGACTGATGTGGGCAGTCACCAGCTTCACTTGCTCATATGTTCTGGCACTGGCCAAGAATGACAACATACTGTCAAAACATTTTTCAAATTGCTTTCAGACATCATGAAAAGACCTTCTGATCCTAATCTGCTGACTGCAGTCTTTGTAGTCAAAGGATCTGATCTCGTGCTAACTGGGTTTTAATATAACATGATAACATTTTTAACTCTTCTAACATGCAGACATTGCTGAACTGGAAGCCATCCCAGGCTCCAACCCACTCTGCTCTTATGAAAGATGTCATGCAGCACCTGCATCTACAAAAAAATTAAACCATCATTGAGAGGATGTGAAGATAAATTCTACCAGACCTGACTACCCTTTATAGACTACTTCAATAACAGGGTTCTAACCCTTCCCACAAATTACGAATCACAAAAGCACAATTGATCTACGTAACACCCATTTAAACCTTTCCCCACCTCCCCGTCACCCTTTTTAAATACATTTTTTCCTCTTCTACCTCGATAATGTCCTTTTTATTTTTGTCAAATTAATCTTCTAATTAATCTTGTACACATTTTCATGTTGTCTGTATTTGAATTTAAGTTGTTATATATTACAATTAATTTGCAATACTTTTTTTCTTCTCTAGTGCATGATAAGTCAGCTGTAAAACAATATTTGTTTTATTTTATTTCTGTTTTCATGTGTGGATTTGATTATTTTACCCCATTTTTTGTTTTTTTCTGCAGAAGAAAACATTTTGTTGAGTTTTTTTTAACTCTATGTTTAACTCTGAAAACCCCAATAATTTTTTTTTCTTTTTTTACTAATACTACAACATTTACCGTATTTTTCGGGCTATAAGGCGCACCAGATTATAAGGCGCAATATCATTAACGTGTCAAAAACGTGTCAATTTTCATACATAAGGCGCATCGGATTATGAGGCGCAATAAGCGAAACAAAACGTGTGTCAGATAAGTCGAACTCTTCAACTCATTCACAATAACTCTCAACATTGTTCAGCTGTAACACATGAAATAGCCTACAAAACAATACACTCACTTTTTTTTCAGTTTGCAATAAGCGAAACAAAACGTTAATGTTGAATTTTCTCGCAGCTGCTCTATTCCCATGTTCTAATGCGTG
>JAJHUR010140321.1:182724-219629 GCA_027495735.1 Lutjanus campechanus | reverse complement strand
AACACAACCAGAATTAATACATAAGGCGCACTGGATTATAAGGCGCACTGTTGATTTTTAAGAAAATTAAATGATTTTAAGTGCGCCTTATAGTCCGAAAAATACGGTACCTTTGTTTTGGCATTATTATACTTTGTATGGAGTAAAAAAAAGTCTACCACTTTGCTTGATGATGTACAAAAACAGCTGAAAACCACAATGAAACTCAATAAATACGCCACATGTAAAATACAGTCTATCTTCTACCCCATTGAGAAAATGTGTCTGGCCTTCCCCTAAGAATTCAATAAATTACTTAACTTTCCTTGTCTGGAATATATCTCTCTACAGTCACTGACATTCAACGAGCAGTTTTATCTCTACGCTGTAAAAGCTTCAAAGTGTGACTGTTGTTTCTCTCACTTTCTGTCTGCCAGGGAAGGCTCCCAGTGTGATGTCGGCCTCCACATATCCCTCCTCATCCAGAGTGACCACCTCTGAGCCTGATCCCTCCTTCCATCGAGGAGAAGTCAGGTCATGGACCAGTTTCAGTGCTGTGGACTTGTGGACGGTGTTCGTGTGGGCCCAGTAGATGCCAATCTGGAAGGCTTCCTGGATGGTGGGGGACAAGAGGGCATGGCGGGGGAGAGAGGGAACAATGAGAGGGTGAGGGTGGGAGGCCATCAGATGGAAATCATTGTCAGTCATGTCAGACAAAAGTTACTATTAGAATTGACTGGTTTGATTGCATTTTGGAAACCGTCACATGCCCGAGTCAACTGTGGCTTCATTACCAGCAACTCAGCACAATGTTCTTGACAGTGTCCATGTTCCCTGCACAGCATTTCAAATAGTCCTGGAACTGAGGGACATATAACTTCCATCATGGTTGGCTTTGTCAGGAGAACAGAGTTTATGTGCCCCACAGATGCTTGAGTGACACACTGATTGTTCATCTGGCTGTGCCGCTCAGCAACATTATGAAACATGCCGATCAAACACCAGCCTTCTCACATAAACCCATCAAGAGTCTCAGCAGAGACCAAATCTTCTCTCCATTTGTCGTGCCATGATAAAATGCAGGGTGCTATGGAAACAATGCTTTATTTGTTTCTATTTCACAGGCTATTACATATTTACAACCTTTTATTTTGTTTCTTTGCACTGAACTGTATCAGCACTTGTTCTTTGATACACTGCCTCACCGCTCAGCCCTGTGTTCACAGCAGAAAACTCTGTGTATTAGTGTGTTATGTTCCACAGGGGGAAAACCATCTGCAGACCTCTTCTTCTGATCTCAGAAGCCAGTGTGAAGACGTGCCTACAGTATACAATGACAGAGCTTGGCTGCAGATAAAGACTTAAGCAGGGAATATTGTTGTAATGCAGCTCTGGTGAATGATCTCAGGTTTTGTGCTTATTAGTCAAGACTGAAATGAGGAAAGAGCTGGTTTCATAATGATGGCTGTCATGCCATGAAAAGACAGACTTCCAGGTGTTGATCTAATGACAAAGTATAACTTCAATGCAATAGGATGGCTATTGTAGATCATACAAAACATTTGGACAGTATACAGTATATTAATGCCTTTCAGAAGCAAAATTACTTTTACTGGCAGTTTTTTTTGTCAGTAATAAACCTTTGACCTGATGTGGAAACATCTGAAAGTTGACATCCATGCAGTATGTATCATTTGATGCAGCAGTAAATGCTATGTAAAGATTATATAAAAAGTGTAAGTGGTACAAGAAAATTAAGAACAGATAATTCTGTTTTTTTGATATATACTTTTACAAATTAAGTTCAGTTTACTTGTCATGATGAGTGCCTCTCAGCCTGTGGAACAGTTGTATATGGTCTTTTGTGGCTGTGGAGGAGATTTTTAAACTTTGAAAATAACCTTGATGAAATTATTATCTAAATTTGGGCTTGAAGACTACAAGTCTTAAACAGAAAGCCTATGTTACAAACTGAAGGCATGCAGTTTGGAAAACATGGACAATTACCTGGCAGGGGAAGTCCAAGGAAAGATGCTGCTGAAGGGTAACTTCAATATTTTTCAGTTTCTAAAATTGGCCCAATAGTGAGGGAGAGACCTACAGTTGGCAGAAGTGCAACTAACCCATAACGTAATCCCTATAGGCAACTGCGCACAGTCAAAGTATGTCCACTAAAAATAGTCTGCTCAGATTGTTAATCTAAGTGTCTGACAACACTGTGGAAATGATTGTTAGACTTTTTAAACAGTAAGTTTAACCAGAAACAACTGTTTTAATGCTCTAACCAAACTAACCAGATTCCAGTTGCAAAACTGTATCAACATTGTCATCTTCCTTAAAATGCAATAAGTTACGAAAAACATCAGCTCATTGACTCGTTTTTCAACAAGCACCAAGTCTGTTTTTTTGGTGGATATAAGCCCTTAATTCACAGCATTAAATGTGAAAATATCAGGAAAGAAGCAGCGCAGACAAACAGTGAGTAGAGCTTTTAATATCTAATGCAGTGAATTAAGGCATTATTTCAACCAAACAACCAAAGTGTTATTGATGAGTTGGTGAGTCTGATTTTATTTCTGCTGTGTTTGAATGAAGATGTTAAAATAACAATTTTGCAAAGGAAGTTAGTTGGTCAAGAGCAAAAAACAGCTGTTCTGGTGAAACAAAACCTTTATTACTCTTTGAGAAAAGGTCTCTCTCTATTGGGATCATTTCCATGATGTCATTTAGAGTAACAATCTGAACCTGTCAGTGGCAAAAACAAGTACTTTTAGTGGACGCACGTTGTGTGTAGTTGCTTGTAGTGATTATGTTGTTGTTTAGTTTCACTTCTGCCGGCTGCAGCGCTCTCCCTCAGTACTGGCACAATTTTTGAAACTGTTGTCCCCATTAGTCATGAAGACAAAATGTGGGATAATAGAGTCCAGGTTGAAAAATACCAAAGATACCCTTCAAGTTGAAATTTGGGAAATGCAGAATCCCGTGTTTCTGGATTGTGGGACTAGAAGTCTGGATATCTTGGCCTCTGCAGCATTAACTTTGACCTTTCTTCTCATAATCTGTCTCTTGTAGGATACACATACTGCAGTTGGCACCCTACCTTGAAGTTGGGTGGCACAATGACTTTGCCGGCTGGTATCTGCAGCACGATGGTCTCTCCCTCAAAAAGCCAGAGGTCCCACTGGGAGTGGTTGGCCAGCAGGGCCCAGGGCAGCAGCTCGACCAACAGAGTGTTCAGACCAGACTTCCAGCAGGATAACTTCACCTGCATGGGACTGTCCCACTGGGCAAGGGGCTCCAGCACTGACCTGTGAGGAGAGAACGCATTACTATAGAACTCACAAACAGCATCTGAGTATAGGAATTCTACTACAGTGACCCACTGGCAGGTATATAGTAAAGAGAATATATAGCCAGTAAAAACTCTGCATACATTTTTAAGCAAAGACAGATCTTTTCAGAATTAAACGTGATTTTAATAGAGCTGCAACTAATTGTTTGGTCAATCAAATGAAAATTATTTTCCAATTATTTTGATAATCGATTAATTGTTTCAGTCATTTTTCAAGCAAACATGTCAAAACATTTGCTGGTTCCAGCTTCTTAAATGTTAGTATTTTCTTATGGTGTTTGTCATTTTTGTCACTTTTGGAAATTGTGATGAGCATTTTTTTTCAATTTTGACATTTTATTGATGATTAATTGTGAAAATAATCAGCAGATTGATCGCTAATGAAAACATATGTTAGTTGCAGCCCTACTTGCTCAACACTACTCTGTATGGTGGGCTAGACAAGACCACAAACAAGCAGGCAGACATGCTGAACAAATTTCACTCATTTCTCACGAGCTGCAGTAACGCTATGGGTGCTTGGACTGTAAACACTCCACCCTAGACACATAGCTATAATGACATACATATAGACAGAAAGACAGACACACAGCTACCTGTAATGCTATATTGATAAACAACCATTATTGTCAGATCAGTTTGGTAATAAAACTCATTTTGCTCAATCACTAAGATAAAGGATAGAATTTCTCCTGTAATTTGGCTATGGACATGTTTTACACACTGCCAAATACAGAGCAGCATACAGTCCTATAAAGGCATTCAAATGTGTCGTATATAAACAAACAATTCTTATACTGTTATACTATGCAGACCATTAACACACTGACAGTCAGTCAGGCTATATAAATACATAGAGAGAAGAGGTCTGCAAACAAGTTATGCAACACAAACAGATACAGAGAACAGTTGACAAGGCATCTGGGAACACACATGGGCATGTGGACACAGACACAGACAAACAGGCAGACAGACAGAAACACACAACCATTTTTCCACCGATCCACTGACACAGCAGTCATTTCACGGTAATCATGGTCTTGTGAACCCTAAACAGCGCTGAGTGCCAGAAGAGAGCCAAACAAACAGTTCTCTCAGACTCACTCTGAAGTTCAAAGCCATCAAAGGCGACCTAGTCTTCGCTCTCCCCCAAGGCCGCCTCGACTCAGCTCAACCTACCAACCTGCCATCTCAAACTTGTCACAACCCCAAAGACTCCCTGCTGTGAAATGGGACTAAAAAAAAAAAAAAAAAAGCACTGACAATAGTTTTTCTTTACCATTTAGTGGTGTTTGCATGTGTGTGGTTAAATAAGGACATTGACCTTGAGGCTGAGGGCAGCAAAGTGCAGGTCTCATAAATCACATTACAGAGCTCACAAAAAGGTAATTGAAAGAAATGTGCTCAGCAGCTTCTGTCAAAACCCGCCAACTCTGAAGCTGAGGGTTTTAGAAGTGTGTATTTTGTGAAGCACGCTGCTCTGAACACACACACATGCACATACACACACCCTGCAGCTTACCCTAACCCCAACCACTACAAGATGTTTGTTTAATGATTGTGGAGGTGCCTCTCTGCCATTAAAAATCCAACAGAGAAAGAAAAATAACATTTACCACTTTCAACTTCCTCTGCCCCTTTAAAGACACAATATTTACACACTCTCTGCCAGGGAGTTCAGTTAGTTTGGTTTCTCTGCTGTGCCAGGGAGACCGAACCCTCCTTCCAAACAGCAAACTGTATCGCTGTTATCAACATGAAGGAAAAATATACAAATTAAACTGTGGCTTCCACTTGCTATCCAAGTTCTGAGTGTGTTTAGAGATAGAAATCAGTGCTATTAATCCTGTGACACTTTTTTAAAACTTCTCTTACCATTTTTCCCTCATGCTCCTGAATGTAAAATAGCAGATTTCTGTCTTTCAGACAAACTGCCAGTCTGGATTATGGGAAATGTGCTGCGGCCTTGGGCTTTTGTCTCACAGGGAAGAGAGGCCTGACTGACAGAGAAACCCAACACCAAACCGCCAGATAGGAGCTCACCACTGAAACACAGTGTGTATGACATTTAAAGGTGAGCGATGTGTATGGTGGTGTGCATATGTTACAGTGTTATGAGTGTGTGTACATGTGCAGGGCAACGATGTGTGTGTGTTTGCGTATGTATAGAGAGCAGAGAGACCCTGGCGACCACAGGCAGACATATGGCTCACATGTCCAGCAGATCCATGGGGACTCTTTGTAACGGAGCCTGTGGGAGAGCATGTGGCTACGTCTTTTACCGCTGCTATCAAGATGTGATTGCTTTGTGACAAAAGATGATTCCCAGAGTGACATTTGTGGACAGACTCACATGTGTGTGCTGCCCCTATGGTATACGTAAAACTTATGCATGGGCCACATATACATATATAGTGTATATACACACACACTGAACGCGCTCTGAAGCCAAGCGTGCCAAGTTTTAACTGGATGCAAGGCCCTGTGACTTGTGTGAGAAAGTTGGACTGCGACAGAGTGACAGCCTAAATCTCCGGTCTGTGGGGAAGGCAGTGGGATCTCCTGCTAATGTCTGATGCATGGCTCTGCATTGTCTTTGCAGTTAACTGTTTTATTATGTGAACAAAGAGTCAGCAGCAAAGAGAAGGCTCCCTCATTAAAGGGCTCGCTTGCACAACTTTGTGCTTTGAGGAGGTCTACTATTAGAAAAAACACCCTGGTGGGTCTCTATGAAAGTTGTGTTATGAAATGTAAACAGCCAGATTTAATACCCGCCACAGAAGTGCTATAATAAAAGGAAAAGTGGAAATGAATTCTACATGTTGACTTACTACAAAGGATCGTGAGGTGTCATGGAGCCTTGAGGGGATGAAGCCTCGTGCACTCATGATGTGAGTGTGAATCTGGCTCACAACTTGCATTATATGTCATTATTTGGGCGGCAGTAGCTCAGCCTGTGGGGGCTAGAATTAGGAACCGTAGGGTGGCTGGTTAACAGTACAGAGTGTAGAATGTAGAGGTGTCAGCTCACTTTCTTCACTAGCATCACTTTCCTTGACCAAACTAAGCACTAACTGCCAACCAACTGCTCGCACAACTATATGGCAGCCCTGCATGTTTATGGATACATTTACACTGCAGGCCTTAGTGCTCAATTTGGATTTATTGCTCAAATATGATTTTTTTTTTTGTTTGGCTGCTTGGCACACCATTGTTTAAATGTCGTCAACATCAGATTCCAGTGTGAACTGGTCACAGTCCTGAACTGACCCACATTTGCAAAGGAACAATAAAAAAGATATCACGCACAGCATGCAGTTAACGGTTTCATTTATAAGTTGATGTGCAGTGGAATCTAGTAAATTTGTGAGTAGCTAACTAAGATGGGGAGAACTGAGCCAAATTTTTAATTCTGGCTTTTTGTAAAGCAATGGCTACTCTATGGGAGTGTGAGTGGATGCGGAGTCAGAGCCAGGAGTGGTGGGACTGTGCTATGAATTGTCTTCACAGAAACCACATCTGTGTGCCACGTCTATACTTTGGGCCTGTGTATGTAAACTGTTTAGTGAAGTGAAAAAATTTAATTTTCCAATTAAGGATGAATAAAGTAATTCTTCTTCTTTCTTGTTTCTCGATCCTGCCTTGCTTCACCTTGTTTATTCTACCCAGGCGCTTGTATGTGCAGATGAACTGCTTGAGGTTTTGTTTAAATAACAGGATCAACACTAATAATCAAAGTAAAGCACAAACGGTTCAACATTCTTACTCACTGCATTTCTATTTACCATTTACCACAGCTTCCAATTTGCTTTAGTCACAAAGACACATTCTCACAAATGCAGGGCTCCGAACACTAATGTGGAGTACCTGTCACTATCTTTGGTGACATAGGGCCATGGTGGCTCCGTGGAGGTCTTCGGACCGTAAAAGTCAGCCAGGATGTGTTCCAGGCTGTCCTCATTTCCTGCCTTGTTCACAATCTGTTTGATAAGGCTGGTGGAGATTGGCACAGCACAGTGGGAAGCATCTTCATCCTCCCTGAAAGACAGAGCACAAACACAGAAATATTATAGATTTCTCTAACAAGACAAGACATACCAAGACCGAGAGTGATGCATGTGTTTGTTGTCTTTGTGGGAAAATGTAGCCAGTGTTCATTTGAAATAGATACCTCAGAGAGCATGTATATTCTCAGTGATTCTCAAACATATACAGCTATCTTTGCCCAACAATCTTCAGCTTCTCCTGCCAAGCAGGCAGTGTACCAGCTGATTTCACTTATCTTGATTATCTCTCCCTCTGTGGTGATAAGTGATTGCTTGAAATGAAAACCTACATACCCTTGGGTTCATAAAGGCACACGGTTGTGAACCACTGCTGTATATTTTGTCAGCAAATCTGGCTTGGAAGCATGTTTACCTATTATATGCCAGAAACAATTCAAAGTTATTTTTTACTACACTATAGAACAAGACATCTCTTGACAGCAGCTGACTATTCTCATTGTTCTGTTCAGAAAAATTAAAGTGACCTCCAGCTAAACTCCGCTTTTACCCTGAAACCTCGAAGTGGGTTGAATCTGCCTTTTGTTTTGGATTTTTCTTCCTGACATGCAGTCTTGCCTTACAAATACTAATTCACAAAGATCATAGAAAAAGCTAAACGGCAGTAAATAATCCTATTGGATACCTCAGCTCCAGACACTGGTCAATTATGGCTTTGCAACAAGAAGAAAAAAGAAGAAAATCCAAACACTGTAATAGCTTCTTCTCCTTCTCTGGGCAGCATCCAGTTCCACTTGGCTAAAGCAAAGCAGCCCCCTTACCCCCGAGCAGCAGTTTATTAATAGAGCTCATTGTGCTATAAAAGGAACACAGGGGCTATTGCTTATGGATCTGGGGCAAGACAGAGAAGAGGGACAAGGTGTTGACAGGAAGCTTTTCATCCAGAGCAGTTCCTGAGGGGGGAAACTGGAAGAGGCTTCTGATTGTAACCCTCAGCTTTCTAATGTGGTGGCCAATATGAGGAGAGCAGGACATAACAGTTCTGGTTAAGACTGTGTCTGTGTCTCTTGTGTCGCAGACCGCAGTTCTGCTCTCTACCTCGTCCATTAGAGCCCACAACTATGTGTAATTACAGGAAGGAAAGACGAGCTGTTGACCAGTGAACATTCAAGATTGGATCCGTCCTAGAGGTTTGGGGTTGGGGGGCTTGTGTGCATGTGCTTGTGTGTGCGCGAAGGTACGTTTACAATTGTGGCTTGTAGTGTGTGTGTTTGTGAGGATGGAGAGGGATGGATTGAGTTGGGGGGGACAAGCAAGGCGGGTATGTAAGTTTGTGCGGTGAGGGGCGGTTGAGGCAGGGGGACGGATCGTAAACACAAGGAGCATTGTGGTCGCAGCACAGAAAGACAAGACACTTGGTTGTTTCTGTGCTCACTTTTTGCTCATATGAAAAGGATTTATCTACAACAACAGGGGCCAAATATATTCCCAGTCACTGTATGGCCACTGTGGTTCCTTTATGGCAGCTGAAATCAAAACAAACTTTGTGACCAGATATCTAAACACACAACGGTTACTGCAAAAGATTCTCTTAGGGGGAGTCAATTACACTCAACGTTTACTCTGTTTATTCAGATCACCACTAGTTGCTACCAAAGGGGTGATTTTTCTTCCGTGGATTCACATAAAACAACACAGATTACAGATGTACAGATAACAAATACAGTAGGAACAACAACAATACATGTGGTAGTTATTTCCCCTGGGGCCACCCATGACGAAAAATAAACACTCATGTTACTGAAAGAAACTTTGGGCTAAAGCATCTGCCATTTATACGTGGTGACAGGACACATGAGGCACCATGGTGATGTCATTAGATGATATACCCTACAGATGAATTACAGATATATTTTTTTGTGTTTCTTTTAAATTCTGATGCAACTAAACATTTTGACAGTTGATCCAGCTTAGTGGATGATAAACTGTATGAAGAGCTGTCTCTTACAAGAGGACATGGACAATATGAGAAAGTGTGAACACACACTGACAAACTGGGACAAAGAAACAGGCGCAGTAGTGATGTATGTGACAGGCTCTGCCCATGATGAAGTGGCAAGTGTCACACTTACACTGGCAAATAGCTAACCAAGACAATGACAGACTCAGACCACACACAGATACAAGGACACATGTGCACATACGCTCTTCGTCCACCCCCGCAAACATGTGTGCATACACACATACAATCCTCTCCGCACACACAGAAAAATACAGAGCTGATATTGGGCCAAAAACCTGCTCTCTGTTAGGGCCCGTATCTAAATGAGGTGTAATTATGGTCCAACCTGACATGTTGGAATTGGAGCCGTGTCTCAGCTGCTGCCAAGCTGGCTTCCTGTTCCCTTCAAATGTGCCTGGATTCCCCTGGATCATGTCTTCATGTTGGCTCACAGAAACCAGAATGTGGTGTGAGAGGATCTTAAGTAAGTGTCTCTCCATCTTTGCTAGACTGAGACATAAAACGACCCATTACAGAAGACCAGAGTGAGACTGTGTCCTTTAAAGCAGTATGAGCTGGTTGCTGATGATATAATATAACACTGGACTACAAGAAATAATTTGTCCAGTGGAGTTGCCCTGCTGATGGGCAAGTCATGAGCAAATGGTGAGGATGGAAACAGAAGATAAAATGGCAAATGGAGCTTTGCCTCAGTCATTACTTGTGTTAATATATCATGGAATGTGGAGAAAAGTATTGTGGGTAATGTAGATAGTTATTTGTTTTTAGAAATTTTTGATCTACCTTGCTTAACTTGTAATTGTAGATTTTAGGCAATCCTATGTACTAGATAATGGTTCTCAAAATGCAGCCACAGGCCAATGGAGGCCTCAGAAACATTTTGAGCAGCCCCCAAACATGACACGAAATGCTGCATTATATTTTTAGCATTCCATTTCAATTTAAGAAAACTGGACTACTGCTTTCTCAAACTGACTGCTACTGGTTGCATGGCAACTGGTGGCGTCTCATGAGTGCTGTAGAAATTATGTTTTGTCATCGAGGCTAGTGTTGTTTTTTTTGGCTCCCTACATTGACACGCAGTCTTCAAAACTTTGAGAACTCCTGTACTAGATGATCTAGAGAGATATTGCTTCATAGGTTCATGTTCTTTTTTTTCACCTGGCCTGGAAAGTGAGATGGTGGGTGAGGTCAGCCTCAGTGTTTAACAGGGGCTCCTGGTGGCCCTGTCCATGTATCAGCTGGCTCTCTCTCAGTCCTAGACTCCTCTTCTCTATGTGCAGGATTACTGGATCTGGCAAGTGGCTCCTCATGACAAACAGTGGACTAAAAACCACCTGAAAGAGGAGATTCATACAGAACAAGCATCAGTGACATACTTGAAGAGATACTGAAACTGACTACACAGAATTAAACTGGCATGGACAGTTATGACTGAATGAATGGCATTATGATCTCACATGTTCAATAACTGAGCGGCCATGAATCCTATTAAGTCTGTTTTATAATTTTGGACTAATAAATTAATTCCAGCTGACCTGACAAGATACAATTGGTTGAAGATAGAGCAACAAATGACATAACAACAGTACAGATCAATCATGTAAAAAAGGACAATCAAACCAGTCTGTGATCATTTTCTATCAAATTATAGCAAAGAAGTTAGAAGAAATAACACACCCACTGTGTTTTTTATGCGTATGGGTATGTGATGCTTGGGTGCATTGTAATTACTAGGGCTGGGTGATAAAGCTGAAAAATGTATCATGATGAAATGTTTCATTTCAGTCGATATAAAAAATAATGATAATTTTGAATGACCTATTTTAAATAAAGACCAAGAGAAAAAAAGTTCGAAGTTATTTTTGAATTCATTTTTCAAGACACACAGATAATAAACTTAATAGACAAAAAGACAACACCAAACTGCTGACAACTGCTTTTTTTAAAAATCAACAATCATCACTGTCTGCACTAATTTGCTTACTCCACGCTCTTTCAGTTGCTGTGTCACATGTGGATGGTGCAACTGAAGTATGTCATTCGTAGCACACTCCATTATCAAGGCATATGATACACTGTTCATGAGTCTGAGTGGATTTGTTATGTGGTTTCATGGTGGTTTGCATTTAAATGAAACTATTGAAATATTTTTTGAACAATTTTCTTATTGTTATTGTTGAAGTATCTACTGCAAATACATATCAGTACTGTTTTATTGCCCAGGCCTAATAATAATCAATAGTATATTGCTCTCATCACCTGTTAAGAGCAGAGGAACCTATGTGGCATAGTGACAATGGATATCAAGGAAAAAAAACAACAACTCTGGGTCACAACATTTTGCATGTGTATGCACATGTGTATACAGGATACTCACCACTCTCTGCTGCATGTGAGAGTCAGGTTCAATTGTGATAAGAGTACACCACACATAGAGCAAAGATCCACTGGAGCAAGGCACCTGACGGGAGACAAACCGGCTATTATTGATAGTCTCACTGCTTATAAATCCAACAAAACAAAAGATATTTATACACAAGTTTAACTGCACTTCGGAGAATGTGGTATTTTCTGTATGTCTCATATTTATTCATTATTGTGAAGGGTTAACAAGAAAAAGATTAATCTAGGACACCCAAGGGCAGCTTGTTTGTGTTTATTTGTGGTTAGGATATAAAATATGGATATGTGATGACTTACATGCCTTTGTTGCCTCTCACTCACTGACAGAATGTTTATTGCCTCCATCAGTAACGCATTATCATGTTTTGTCCTAAAAACTTTGTTTCTTGGCTTCTTTCAGTAGTTAAAAAGTTAAGTCTCCCTTAAGCCCGGCAACACAATATCATGGCTGAGGCGACTGACAACTGTTAGTGCCAGATAATGGGCCATTACAGGCAGTTAAATCTTAGCTAGATTTAAAGGCTGAGAATGTGCCCACCGAAGGCTGAGCGCTCTTAATGTGTCACTGGTGTTTGTCCCATTTACTCCTCACTCCTCATTAAAGCCTCCCGATGCCAAGGCACATTACAAGTGGTCTAGTTTATGACAGACCGGGGACTTCATTTACTGGTGGGGACAGCAGAGTGGAGCAAAGAGACAAAGCAGACATTCAGTTTTAATATTGCCAGCCTTGCAAAACAGCCTTGTTAGGACGAGGGAGTGAAACTTTGGTAAACAGATACTCCATAAGCTTGATCCACCAAAAACACACACCGCTGGGTCAAGATGACCTTCTGCGCTAAAAAGTAAATGACAAGGGCAAAAAAAGATGTTAAAAATAAGAGTTAGGGAGGAGGAAGGTGAAATATGAGGAAGAGGAGTTACTTCAGATGGATAACTGACACAGATAATCAGGAGACAGATGAGAAAAGAGACAGACTTCTACAGGGGAGAGAGTTAAAGGCTGGAACAGGTGGACAAGCTGAATACCAAAGGATGAAGTAAATAAAGAAGAGGAGTTAACGACTGCAAGATAGATGACTGAGCCAGTGTGTGGGCGAAAGAGTAAAAGAAAGGGAGGAAAGGAGAGAGTGAAATCGCAGGAGACTGACAGAGATAGAGAGATCTAAGAACCCAGCTACTAGTCCAGGCAGCTCTCTCATTTGGAGCCAACCCTCCATATGTGTAATGAATGACTTATCTGAGGAGAGGAGATAACAGTGGAGGTTGGAGTGGAGTCAGAGATGTTCAGACCCACACACAGAAGCTGAGAATGGCTAGCTGTTAACAGCAGGGGCTTATAAAAGGACAACAAAGACAGAGGGACAGACAAGGACAGGGAACAGGCGAAATACAGGACAAGAACAAGAGCAGCAGGGATGGTGCGGAGGAGTGACTGTCTGGCGCTAATCCAGCGGTGTGAAAGTGCCTTCAAAGCCTCTCCCTGTGCCCACATATCAGTTAGTGTTTCCTGTCCATGGTTAGTGTTGTTATGAGAGAGCATAAACTGTATTTTCTGCCTCTCAACATGGTTGGTTTATGGGGTTGGAGGGCCTTTGTAAGCCTATCTGAGGGGAAGATCTCAATCTTTTCCCTAACAGTGAGTAGCAGCGTGGAAGCTCTGCCACCGTGGCCACCCAGGAGAAGAGGATCCGGTCACAGTTGGTGGTCTAGTCACCAGCTCCAAACATGTGTGTGTGGATGGAGAGCCGTTTGGAAGCAGTGGTGTGTGCAATGTGTGCGTCTATCTGTGTCTGTCTGGCAAGCACATTCAGCAGCTTGGATTTGGACAATTCCATGTGCAATGGAGACACTACAGTCAGTACTTGTGTGCTTTTCCATCTGCCTGCATCTGATATCCATATTAAACATGTTTTTTTCAAAAATGACATTTCAAACAACTAATGTAGCCTAAAACATTAAGACTATCTAGACAGGCCAGCTTCAGCTTCCTGTCCAGCTTCAGCTTTAAAGGGATAGTTCTGATTGTTTGAAGTGTGGTTGTATGAGGTATTTATCCATCATCAGTGTATTACCTACAGTCGATGGTGGTGGGACACAGCACGTTTGGAGAAGCAGACAGGAGTACCAGCATGGAAGCGAAACAATGTACTGTTGAGGACAGGGTCAGCAGCAAAATGTATTTTAGCCCCCTAAAAATCAATATCAGTTTGTTTAAGTGTATGCTATATCTAGAATATATCTTAGGTACTTTCAACATTATAATCAACAGATATTATATCATTTTAAACATGTGATATTGAAATCCTCAAGGGACAATGCCCCTAAAAAAACAAACAAACAAACAAACAAACAAACAAAACAAATAGATACATACTTTTCATCTGGCCTGTACTGTTATTTATTTATCTAGATTGTTTTGGTGTGAGTTGCTGAGTTTTGGAAATATCGGCTGTAGTAGACATGTCTGCCTTCTCTCTGGTATTATAGGACTAAATGGCACTCAGTTTGTGGTGCTCAAAGCACCAAAAAATACATTTGAAAAATTCAAAATCAATGTCTCTTCAAAAATCATGACTCAAGATAATCCACACACATTGTTGAGAGCAGTTTCATGTAGGAACTTTTTTCTTTATGCAGTAGAACCTACCAGAACTACTTCAGAATCTATCGGAACTCATTTCTTTCTGCTGTGTTACTGTGTGACTTCTGTGAATCTGAGCTAACCCTTAAAAACACCCAAGTCCCACAATCACTTAAACACATTAACCAATCAAGGCAGTAGTGCACCAATAACTTCCCTTTTCTGTAAATATAGTGTACACTGATATTGATTATTTTAGGTGGCAAATCAACATTTTGTTGCTGATCCTGTCCATAGAAATACATTATTTAACTTACTACAGTACATCAGTACTCCTGCTGCTTCTCCAAGCTTTGGGCATGTTGACCGTCATCTACTGTAAGTAATGCACTGATTATGGGTAAGAACCTAATACAACCCCACTTTAAAAAATCCAAACTATCCCTTTAAAGGTCATGTAGTGACTCCACACTCTCAGTCCAAGCCTGTTTGTGTTACCATACCTGTACAACAGAGCTGCTGCTGCCTTTGTCTCTCCTCTCCAGCTGAACGTCCTGGGACCAGTCTTCATCTCCTCTGGCTCTCACACACAGTTCTGTCATCTCGGCGTCCTCCAGCACGTAGGACGGCAACTTGGCCCCTGCCTCCAAGCAGTCACAGTGTTCCCTGACCACTGTCTGACTGTCAGGCCCCACATAGTGCTGCACCACCCGCAGTTCAATGTCCTGAGTCAGGTAGCTGCACATCACCTGCCGCCCACATATTATTACCTAGAGAGAAGGAGATTACAGGTTAAAATGGCCATAATTAGAAATAGAATAATTCATCTAATGTACTGCAGGAGGCAACAGACACTGAGCCTTGAACACATTTCACAATCCCAGTATTACTGGTACTGTATATACTGTATATATAAATCTGTCCCACCGGCCCTTCTTCTAAAAAAAATGGCTGAGTGACAGTGTCTCTTGTGTATATCTTTAAGAAATTCAGTATACTCAATCTAACGCCCACCGCAAGTTTCTTAATTTAAGCTTTAAATTAAGCTTTAATGTTTTTCTGGCCTTCGTTTTAGGCCTTCCTTGATCTCACTTGGTTTATTAGCATGGCCTCTGCTTCTGACACTCAATCCACTCATGGATATTTCACAAAATGGACATGCATACGTGCACGTTTATGGAGCTAGCAATCTGTTTTACTTTGTTCTACTTTGTCATGTCTATTTCTCCATTTTTGTTCTCTGTGTTGTGGGTTAAAGAAAAAAAAACATTTAATTGCTTAGAGTGCAGTGCTTCAGACGCTGCTTGACAAGCACTTTGAGTGAAGCTTACTAACATAACACAAGAGAACACTACAGGCTATGGAACAAACTAGATATTCCTTCACATTAAAATATAAAAGAAAAAACTCTAATCAAGAAATGGGGGCACATGGCATATTTAAAGCTATGACAGAAAAAATCTTCAAATTTCAAATCTTCACTGAAAGGTCGCTGGTGCTCAGAAATGCATCACACCTTCAATCATTATCAATCAGTTAACTTCTAAGTTAACTTCAGCTTTCACTGTTACTAGAAATGATTCCCAAGGCCTGATGCCTCTATAGCTTCAAAGCTGTTGTCTGGTTTTGGCAGAGCGCTCCCTCACTGATTGATCTTCCGAAGTCACAGTCTATCACTCTGTATACAGCATGCACACACGAGAGCACACACACATGCACATACACTACTTTTCCTTTAGTCTTACAGTGCAGCTGTGCCACTGATATACATATGATTTGTACTTGTGTGACATGTGCTATTTGAGTATTTATGGACAAAGATGCACAAATGGACACACACACACAGAGCCAAGCCACAGCCACCAGGGAGTTCTCATCTGGGAATGACACATCTAATTGTGCTTAGAATTGATTGCTTTCACCACTGTGTATGTGTGTGTGTGTGTGTGTGTGTGCGTGTGTGTGTTTATGTCTCTGCATATGTGTGCATGGATGTGTGTGCTCTGCAGGTTGTGGCACTGATAATGATCTTGGGGAGAAACATTTTGGCCCCTAATGAGGGAAATCTCTCATCGATCATTACTTCATATCCACTCAGAAACACACTCACGTCAGCAGCTTGCTGTAATGCACACACACACACACACACACACACACACACACACACGCACACACAGCTTTAGATTTATTGCTTTTCTTATTTTAAATATTGTAAACTCTGTACCTTTAGGGTAACATACGTAATTTGACGCTTTGTTCAGTATTTTCATTTTACAGATGGAAAGATCAATCAATGATCAAACTAGAAGAGGTCACTCAGTAGAGTACAGACCTGCACCAGGCAACAGATAAGTCAACTTTATTGTGATCATAAAATAATACAGGGTACAATTATGCTGTCAAATTAATTTTCTTCATTTAACTCATCCTAGTATTAAGAGCAGTGGGCATTCGCTGTGCACCGCCTGGGGGCCAACTCCAGTTCTAAGCCTGCAGCATAGTCAGGGCTACTGACAGAAGAAGTGGCCTAGCATACATGTTTTTAATGGTGGGATGAAACTCCAGCACCGGGAGGAAACCCACTAAGGCATGAGGAGAACATGCAAACTCTGCACAGAAAGGCAATGTCCAAACTGGGATAATAATTCCAAACTTCTCAATTTAAACACTGAGAACATTCAGTAATTTATTTAGAACATTACAAGCAAACAGGCAGCTTTACAACAATAATAAATGTAGAAATCTACATTTTTTGGAAAAACTCACCAAAGCTGAAATTCTGAATAATTTATACTTAATGCTGCCTTTCCAAAGGTCGGAGGCAGCATGTCTCAGTAACTGAATTTGATTTCAACAAGTAACCAGTATTAAGTTCAATTTTTCAAGTTTATAACAAATTAAATTTCATGAAAATCAGTTCAGAATCAAGTGAGTTACATTCGATTCTGTAGTAAAGTCTGCATCCTTTGTTTACCGGTACATATCGAATGCTTCAATATTGCAACCGTCCATACAAATAGCTGAAATGGCTGCGAAGCTAACAAAATTTAATTAATCTCGTGTTGTGTCTAACTTTAGTACATCATAACATATCGGGTATCGAATTAATCTGGAGATGATGATGAATTGATGATGAAGTGGAGCCACTTCAAGATGAAATTGGTTTTGAGCCATGACAAAGGTTAAAATGTGGCCTGAAACAGACCAGGTATAAAACTGAGCAGTCAATTCAATAGGTTTTTCAAAATTGTGAATTATCATAACCACAAGAGGTCTTTGAGCACACAGCCATAAATGTACTCAGAAACATCAGCCAAGAAACAAAACAAAAAAAAAAATTAGGCTGATGGGTCGAGTAGTACGCAAGATTAGCTGAGAACATGCTTGTAGTTCCAGCCCCATCGGTCACCCACTCACTCTCACATACACGCACATGACTTATTACATGATTTATAATAAAAATAATCAACAGATTAACTGATCATGACAGTATTTGTCCGTAGCACCCCTAATACCACTGCCTTCATGTGTTCTACCACAGGCATCAAAGTGTGCCCAGTGTGTGTATGTAATTAGGGAATGCATGTGTGTGCAGATGTGTGTGTGTATGGCATTTATATGAGGGAGATTTATACGAGGGGGATTTTTTAACAGCAGTCCACATGAGGTGCCAATATGAATGATAAAGAGGCCGTCACAGTAAAAGACTGTAGGGGAGCTAGACAGGGAGGGAGAGTACAGCAGTGTGTGACACTTCGAGAAGAATCCCCCCCCCCAAACAAAACACAAGATGAGGTATGCTCACGCAGGCGGGAGCCAACTTCCTCTGTAGTGGCAGCCGCTGTCCCACTCTGAGGCTTTGTGTTGTGAATTGGATGTGACCAACGCTCATACCCTATCATTGGATCCAATGGGAACAAGATGTAAGCAAAGTCTGGGACAGACGGAGGAAGGAATGTGAGGGGCCGAGTCTGTTTTGTCTGGAGGACGAGAGGGAGACATGTGCGACACTTGACACTGTTTACATAACAAAGTGTCACCGCTATAATGTGATGGCATTGCTGCATTTTCAGGAATACACTGACTCTTCCTTGTATTATGGAAAAATCCAAACATGATCCACCACCATTCTTGGTGTAAAAAAGAAAACCCAACCGGTTTATGATTTGGTTTATGATTTCCTGTGATCTTCTGTGCGGATTGATGGGGCTCATTGTGTTTTTGGACGGTTTCTCATAAGTTTTTGTTTTAGTGCTATAAAACAGAATACGGTCTGTTGTTAGCTGAGCAATAACTAAATCATAACATATAAATGGAAAAAACTGGAGATTAAAAAGTGCTCATCCCAAAATGAGTGCTGGGAAAAAGGCCAGGCTTCCACAGTGACACATTGCAGCAGTCAACAGGCATAATGCAGCAAACAAGTTCCTGCTTTCTGTGTAGTCCTGAACCACTTACAAGACTTTTTACAGATTAGCAGGAAGATTATCTGCAGGATCCCTATATTCTTGGTTTTGCTGAAAACTCTGGTTCTTGTTTATTGCTGTGGTGTATTTGCACCACAAATCTTCACTTGTCAATTAAAAAGTGTTGCCAGTACTGTGAGTCTTCTGCCTGGGATCTTCAGTAAATGAAATCCAGGCTGGGTAATGTTCTCCATCATCTCTCCTTTAATTAAGCTTAAACTAACTACAAAGTTACAGTTACAATTATTTTGATTAAAGTTGATGCTGCTGTAGTAAATTTAAAATGTATAACTTTTTGTAACTACTGGCAGCTACGGGTGTGGTTTTAGGTGTGATGACAGCAAGAAGCGTCCATGGAAGTGACTCATCTCGAACAAACAATGGAGTCTCCTGAAGAGGTTAGCGTAGATACTGCGATAGAATCAGTTATATCAAAACTGGAGAGTATTTCTTCATTGAAAGCAGAGGAAAGAACAGCACCGAAGGCTTTTTTTCATGGGAAGGACGTTTTCACTACAGGCTTCAGCAAGAGTTTGATCTGACTGGTAGAAGTTAGCCCATGCTAGATGTGATAGACAGATGGTTCATCCAATCACCTGCAAATGTGTCTAGGGATGACTTCCCAGATGGTTCTGTGTAACAAACCATCTGGCGTGTCTACAGTTGGTAACTTCTATAAAAAGGACTTTTTGCCATATTTGCTGAAACTGTCACTATATCCTCACAGTGGTACATGAGACGATAATATGTAGAAAAAAATCTGGTTCTTTTGGCGCCTCCTAGTGCTCTTAATGGCATTTATAAGACTCCAGAACGCCTGAACAAAAGAAAGAAAACAATCAAAGCCAGTTTCTAACCCAAAGTGATTGTCAGGACATAGTCACAGTTTCCGCAAACATGAAAAGAGTTATTTTCTATAGATGTTACCAAACGTAGCTTTACAATGAATACAAAATTTTGTGTATAATGATGTAAATAACAAAATGTTCTTCATGCTTATATTTATGAACTTTTGTGTGCTTTAAAGTATGAAACAATTCAAAAAAATTACAAATTAAACCCAAAGAAACACCCCCACCCACAACAAACAAACAAACAAACAAAAACCTGACTGTACCTGTTTCTGGACACCGTTTAGCTGTACCACCTTGATGATGAGTGATGCGGTACGTCCTTTGTACTGAATAGTCCTCAGCAGAGTCCCTACGTTGTCCACGCTGAAGGCCTCTGACCATCGCCAGTTCCCCCATCCCTCGATGCAGATGTGCAACAGCTGCCAGGATAGGATAGAGCAGAACACACAACAGAGACAGAAGACAGCAGACATCAGAGGTTACTCTTCTTGCCCTTTATTTATCCCCAAGCAAAAGGCAAGTAAACAACAAGATGCTTTGTTTAGAAGATTTTGGTAGGGGGTAAAAGGGAGACAACAAAGTTCCTGTTTACTGGTGCTGAACAGGCCTGCTGCTGTTGGAAGCAGGAATGGAAGGTCGCACACAATAAACTGGCTGGTGGAAAACAGCTGATGTGGAAGCTCATTATGGCTGCGTGTGTGTGTATGTACTTGTGTGGTTGGATGTGGCAGGCTCTGTTCTCCACACGTCTAAATAAGAGGCAGATAGTTTGCCTTTTCAGCTTCATATCCATCATTTCAGTGTGGAGGACATCCATGTGTGTGGCTGGATGGAAACACACAGACTCAGGAGGACAGCAATAAACAGACCCTGTCCTATCTTTTGACATTCAAACAACTTGACAATGGTGACAATTTTCCGACCGACAATTTTCCACATAATTCCTTGTACTGTGGTCCACAGCAGGGCTGAAAATATGTAAAGAAGCATGATTTCTGAAATAACTACATCTGTATCTGCAGATGGGTGCTTTAGATGCTTTCTTCATTATACAATATCCCTGTGTGTAAAACACTGATTTAGTTTTAAAGGAGCAATATGCAGCGATTGGGCGTGCAAAAACGAGTACAGCAGTCCATATAGTGACTTGGGAGCCTTAGACTACATAAAATAAGTTAAAATTCTATTTAACATACAATCTATGGTTAGAGGGAGTTGTTTCACCTGGCCCCCCCCCCCCGACTCAGGGAAAGTTCTGCAAGCTGCAGGAGCTCCACAGTAGTGCATAGGGTGCACATGACAACTCCTTCACTGTGAATTGATCAGCTATTAATAACTGTCACTTTTCTGTCTATGTAAAGCTAAGCCCGTTATCCTGAAAACAAAAGCTCAGTGGTCTGAAAATACACACTCTGGAGCTAAGTGGCTGCCTGTCTCACTGCCTGCCAGACTCCATTAACATATTGCTCAATTTAACCGTTATAAATATCTACGGCTTCTATAAGATGAGTAATGATTTCTTCCAACTCATAAAGAGACACTAATTCAGCAAACATTTTGCATTAATTTGAACTCTAATTAACATGAAACAGGCAAACAAACAGTTTTTCCAGCCCAGAACAGAAATTTCAAAGGGGGGAACCGTGGCTGCAGTGTTGATGTCAGGGTAGTGAGTATTTCAACTTAACATGTTCCTTGGATCTTGACATATCATGGTCATTTTATGATTCATTACAGTAAATATATCCTCCTATTTACTTCAAATAAGGTGTCATAAAGTGTGTATTGCTGAAGCTTTTGCTATATGTCCCTCCATCTGAATTAGGGTTGAACAATTAATTTAAATAGTAATATGGCCAGGTGCAACACCCAAACTGCAGGAGCTACAATTTTTTGATATATAAGATGTGTTACAAAAGACCATAGGGTAGCTATAGTCATTATCATGAAGTACTGTAGTGCTGCAGAGATGCCCTGGCCTACACACTTGTTCTCCAGATGTAAGAAAACACATTTGTTTGGTCCAGACCCCAACAAATGTCACATTATCATAATTTTAATTTTTTTTTCCAGTGAAAATTAAAATTGTGATGCAAGTGGATCATTTCCACTTATTGTGAATCCTACGGTAATTGCAATATCTGTCAAAATAATCACAATCCAATATTTCATGTAGCCCTAATCTAAATCCACTTACAAAACATGCAGTACAAAAGCCAAGTGGGTTGGTCAAATGTCCATCCATGCATACAGCACATCTGTGCTACAGTGAGGTCATACACAGACTATCTGTCAACTTCTCAGCACAGGATGCTGAGCGCTACATGACATGGAAACTCATTTGTCAAACAACGTGAGTATTGTCATGAGATTATGGTCACAATACAGGAGCAGATCCATAAATATGGAGGGAGATCTAAAGCCTTCTCCTCTTCTGAGGCAGCGTGGCTGACCTTCCACCTGACTGAACTCTCTGCATCTGCCCTGCTGCCAACACAACTGCAACAGTGAGAAAGGGAGGAGGGAGAGAACGTGAGAAAGACAAAGAATGTATGTTGGTGAGAGAGTCTAGAAAGACAGGGGAGACATGGGGGTGTTTGGGAGGGACGGGTTCAATACCCTCCCAGAGGAGCAGCGGCCAGATTGAAACCCTGAAAAGCGCTTTTGAAGATTTACACTTTGGCTCGTCACTTCAATGTGCCGAACATTTAGCCAATCTGTTTAAAGAAAAACAAATTACTCCTGAGGTCAAAGAGCACAGGGGGACCCTGGTCAAGACCTTCTATGTTTCTCTCCACCGCAGTCTCTCCTCACTGTTTGAAGGCAGATTTCTTTACAATAACATTCTTAATCAAAGCCTGAATTCACTTTCTTCAAGATCATCACTCCTCCCTGTCGGCTGAGTGGAAATGACATAATTTCTCAGATCTCCTGCTCGGTGGACTTACTTACCGGGAAAGTGGCAGAGTGGTGTAAACAGCCAGGTGGTGGAGGTTAAGGTTAAGCCTATGGGTGGAGCACCACTAGATGATTCCCTAAACCAGCACGTACATTATAATCAAGACCAGTTAAGATCATGGTGGTTTGAGGAAAACTTCGAAAATAACTGTAATGTGGGATTTTCAGCCATCCTGGTCTTACTCTCTCTTTAAGTGACCCAGTACTGGATGAGATGGAAACCTTTTAATTTGCATTCAACTTCAAAATCCTCCTTGGTATTAGCCTCTTTCTTTAAGAGTTCAAGTGAGTGGTACTGCATTGGTGTTAATTATGGTGAAAATCATGTGGCTGTGAATGGGCTCTGCTGTGCCTCAGCACCATCTGCGAGGACCGATTTGTTATTTCAACACGGCTCTCTCCTTTAACCCCTCTGTTCCTCCCTCTCTCATTGCACACTTTATCACGCCTGTGGCTCAACTTGACCTTTAAGGGAGAAGTCATAATAATGTCTCTCCTCAAACTTCAAACAGCGACTGTGCTCTTGTTTTAATTCATCACTGCTCTGACTCAAGCGGTGGAAGAAAAAAAAAAAAACAGCAGTGACACAGATGAACTGGACACGTAGGACAACAAGAATGAAAAATAAGAAGCTGTTTTGCCTCTTTGTGACTTATCCAACTGTTGTGACACTGAGAAAGCCCAGTCAGCCACATGCGGTGGTTTTCTGCACACAGATTAAGCCTGGCCTTACACTAGCAATATTCAAGTGAACAGACAGCTTCACCATAGAAATGTGTTTGTAGGAGGATGACGCTTGGTCTGAAGCAAAAATCCCCAGGTCACGCTATCCCTTAGTCAGCGGGCAATCTCAGAACACATCGGCTATCGTCTGATGACAATTCTTTCTGGAGGCAAAGGCCAATTTTTAGGGCTTCCAGTGTAGCAACGGATATCCAGGCCAAGACTTCATTTTTCGTGCGTCATTGTTTAAAGCCCAACTGGCAACTTGAGAAGCAAGAATGGACAACAGCACTAATCTCTCTAAACAGAAATCTGTATATGAATGCGGACAATTAAGAAAAAAAGGTTAATAAAAAGCCAAATCATTGTCAGACTACAGCCGATGGGTTCTGATGCATTCCAGCCACTGCGTTCAGCCTCTTTTGCTCTCCACACAGACTGTTTACCTGCATGCAACCAAAGCCCATTCAGACGTGATTGGTCAATACTACTTGGACTACAAACAGAAACTTGAACGCTTCCGATACCAAAATCTTGTCCACTGAGTACAGATTCTGCACTTACATGCAGATATCTGTTAGATAAGATAAGTAAATTATAGTAAATTAATGCAGTGGTTCCCAAACCAGGGAGGAGCATGGGGAAAATATAGTGTGAAGCAATGCTTAAGGAATATAATTTTTGTGGGAAAATGCAACAGCATGCTGATGCTATCATGCTGACCTTTATTCCACTAAAATTCAACTTGAATTCTTTTTTGGTAAATCAGTTGCTTTCCCCAATTATTGTTACTGATTCTGTGGAAGAGGGTGAACTTTATTTGGCTTCTGAAGGGGGAATGTCAGAGAAAGTTTGGGAACCACTGAATTAAAGGATAGGCACACATATTTTCTAGTCTATCTCAAAACAGTGCTAACACGCCTGTATGTAGATAGAGTTACTGATCACTGTAATCATTCCTACTGTCCGTACTGCACACACTCACACTACACGCTCATATTAGCTCCAGATGAACTACAGAACGTATTTTTACCCAGAACAAAGACTGTGGACTTCAGCCTCCCTCACTTAATTTTAAATTGCTTTAGGAGAGGGTTTCTTTGTGCCAGTATACAGGAGGACCACTTTCAGCAACCAATAACCCCTTCAAGGTACATGTGTGCATGTCAGTATTGTTTAAAGGCTCGAAAACATAGTGTAGGTGACAACACGGCAGTGAAGAGGGGAGACCGTATGATGAAAATTATACCCAGTCATTACGCTCACTTTTGACACTTAAATACATTAAGAGTTAACGTTTTCACTTTGCATGTGGTGCCCCGAGGCATGTTAAGAAACCATAATCACATCTGCTTTCTAATTTGAAGTTTTCTGACCTCAAGAACCAAAATGATGAAATACCCCACATGGCCTTACATGAGAGTAAAGCCCAAAGATGCCTGCACTTTATAATGGCTTGACAAGACCAGCATGGCAAAGACTTTACTTTGATGAGCATGCCAGTTGTAAAAATCTATAATATTAATGTGTACTCTAAAAAATTTGATTCTTTTCCTCTATTTGTATCTTGAGAAAAACCTGCCCCTATTTTGAGCAAACCCAATCTTCCGCTTGTAACCTCAGATGCAAATAAAGTTTTTTATCTCATTTCCAAATAAATCTTTTAAATAACCCCAACACTCACCCTCAGTAACTGGCGCTGAGTTGAAGATTTTGTGTCCAAAACAAACTATGAACCCATCTGTCATATAATCATTTCCCAAGCTGGGTATTGAGTGTGAAAGAAATGTTAAATTGAAATCTCAATCTCTCCTCGTTCCCCCAAAATCTCCTGGGAGAGATTGTGATTATGGCTGGCTGATGGTGGACACTTAAGTTCCAGCACATTACTGGGCTCCAGCTTTGGTATTGGAGAGATCTACATGGGGATTATTAAACTGAGTAATTGGATGTAACCGCAAAAAGCATTTTCATTCTGTGACTGCATTGTACTGTACTGTAATTTTGTCTGTTATCTGTTTGGCTGATAGTGAGCAGGATGTGACTGGGGTCATATCATACTGTTGCTTTTCCAATAACAACTCTGGCTTCAAGTGCTGACTTTAACAAAGTACAAGCATTCTTTCAAATTTTTTGGCTGTAACTAGACCAGTGGTATTGATATCAATAAAAGGCTTTAGTCAGGCATATTTTCCACTCATTAATATAATCAAAATAGAATTATTCATTCCAGCTCTTCAGAAATGAAATGACTAAAAGTTACTGATATGCCTTTTGGTTTGACAGTGCATCCCAGCTTTTTAACATCATGAAGGTTTGCAGTGACATGTTTGTCCACACACACTAATATATCTAAGATACAGATGATTCATCTCAGTTCCTTAGAGATGAATCATCTGATTGATTTGACAATAGGATTGTCCATTCCTCCTTGAACTGAATTAACTCCATTCCTCTCTGGTCTAGTGTCCACAGTCAGACTGCAAGCCCACGTCACCACAGGGATGACTGGCCTTGTAGTGGTCAAACATGGCAATGATGAAAGCTGAAGTTTGATATGGTTTGTATAGCTATATTGCCACTGGGTTTACTGGCTTTGCCACAATCCAATCTACTTAAATCACCACAGGTATTGTTGAATGTTGAGCCCATAATGGCGCTTTGACATATGTTTTCAAATCAAACAGTCTGCTGAAATTGTGACTAACCTAAACATAACAAGGAACACCTGTCGACTAAACCAAACATCACAGGGTCAGAATGATGCTGTTAAAATCCACACAGATTATGTTGGGACCATGTATGGTCTTATCAAAAGATCAGTACCACATGAACTTAATGAAACTCCGTCACTTCCCAGTTGCCACGGAAACTAAACGCAGAACCCAAACATGGGACTGACACATTCAAAACGGTGTTAACTTCTGAGAATTACCATCACCGCCTGTCTAAACTGTAAGTTATATTCAGTGAGTCAATCAACCAACCAAATTCCATCATGGGTACGATGTCATGTCTACTTCCTGGTCCATTGCTTAATCCTGTCCCGAGAGAAAATCATTAGCAACAAAATTTCCTGGTAAGATATAAGTCAGTCATAACCAAAGCAATGACTACTAACTTCCTTAAACCCAGAGTCATTACCTCATTCAAATGGCAAACAGTCAAGTGTCTGCTTTGATAATGTGGGTGTGAGGACGAACATAGGCAAAAGCATAGATGGACAGAGAAACACATGCAGTTGGATAGAAACAAAATCACTCTCTTTCTTACATAGAGACACCAAATGCTCTCTAACCCCTGTCCTCTTGCAGACAGAACGAGTCACTCCTGCCGCTGTAACCACTATCCGTCTATTGTCCTCTAGCAGGAATGTGCTTGGGTGCACATAACACAAATTAAGTGTCTGTCCGCAGTGCAGATGTAATCAGTGTTCCTGGATGCAGCAAAGACCGGCTGACAAAGCCGCAGTGGTTGTTGGTCGTCTACCCATTACTACCATTCCTTCATTCCATCTCACTCAGGCTATAATAGGAGATTTGAGACTTGGAGACATGGAGTAGAGGTATAAACAACACCAGTAGCTTTGGACACCAGTTTCCATAACAGGCCCAAAGAGGCCGCGGCAGGTCTTAGATAGTTGATTACCACTCAATTCCACCCAAATGAGCTAAACTAAACTCTCAGAAGATTTAAACTTTTTTGAAATTCGAAAATGATGTTAATTCAATTTTATATACCAAAGGTTAAAAATAGTCTGACAAGTCTCTGTACTATCCATCTTATTTAATGTCATCTGGGCACAGATGAGAATAGAGGGATGTGGAACAGAGGCCTGTCTTGTCTGCTGAAATAACTTTGGGACCAGGGAGCTAGCTAGCCACCTAACAAATGAAAAACAGGTTTATACCCAGACAACAAAACAAAGGAATATGGATTATTCTGTTCTCTAGAAAGGATGAGTATGGGAAAGACAAAGTTGAACTGCAGTGAGAGAAAAAAAAGAGCATAAATGAGTTAAAGGGAGAACAGAGAGACACAACAGCATCCTTGCCAGGGCAGTGAGGGCTAACCCATGTAACATGAGGGAATTATGGTGGCTTTAACAGCTGTCTGCAATGCTTCTCTCCTCCTTGGCTCCCTCTCTCTGACAAAAGAAGCGAGGCAGTGCAACATCAAAGCCCAGATTTGCAAGTCTAAGAAGCGGTTTGAGAGCTGGAAGAAGGTACAGAGAGAAGGCATTGTGTGGGTCCGTGGTTGACAGAGGAGATGTTAAGAGGTTTATGCTTGACTAACACTGTTCCATAGTTCTCCCTCTGGTTTCTACCAAGGCATCTTAGACATCCAGGGCCTCAAGGGTTCCAGGAGACGCAGACGCGGCAAGTGTTTGCACCAAAATGAAGGGAGCTGACAAAAGGAGTACTGTCTGAGAGGGGAGAGGTTTGTAAACCACATTCTGGGGGGATAAAGAAGTCAGCGGTCGAGGACCCTTGGAAGGACAGAGACCTTGTCTCAGTCTAAGAACACAAAAAAGACAAAGGCTTGCCCTGGGCTGCAGAAATAAAACACAGGGAAACTATTGTAACATGCTGCACACATACAGTATACTGCATACATAAACAGTACAGATGCAGGGAAATGTAATGTCACCCTTGGCATGTTCAAATTAATATTCTGTGGAATGCCATTTAAGTCAGTATTACATAAATGAATAAATATGCCTATGAAATAAAACCTAAAATTAATAAAAGCAATAAACATATAAATAATTGTAAACATAAATATATAAATTAATCAATATATTCCAATAAATAAATTAATAGGTTTCAATCAAAAAAGGATTTTTTTGAAAGATAATTTATTCCAGGAGACTTATTTCCAAATGCCACATTTATTTCACGGCTCTTCTTTTGTTTTAAACTGCTATATTCAAATGAATGAGATTTGCTTATCTCACAAATTTAGATGAAAGTAGCATGAACACAATCTCTGAGACAGATGGACATCAGTTTGATGATGTACTGAGGTGATTTTCTTGCCGGGTTTGGCTCCTGGCACCCCTGGTATCCTGCTCTGCCTCAGCTCTTTGTGATTTACAGAGTTTGTTGATGGACAGATAGCTGTTGTTATTGCTGTTTTTAAAGTAATCACAACCTGCTGCTAACTGAAGCTGTCACTAGCTAGTTAGCTCATTTAGCTCTGCCACTGAGCCTGGTTACATTGCCTGCTCACCTGGCTGCAGTTTTGGTACTCTTTCCGGCACCGCTCTTCACCAGCGTTCCCTGCTGGGTGCCCCCCCAGCCCGGACCTGAAAACCTCCTCCTCTTAGCAGTCCACAGCTCGTGTGCTAGGGGCGTGAACACCAACACTCCTCAGCTCCTTTGATCCCATTACAGACACAGTCAGCTACTAGGACAGCAAGCTGCACTGCCAACTGAGCTAATGGCAGCTACATTTAGCAGAGGTTAGTGATTACTTTAGCAACAAGTAAATCTATCTGTCCACCAGGAAACTGCTTTGGGTGAATCAGGGAGACAATCACACCCCAGTCATTTGAATATAACAGATGGAAATAAAAAGAACTGAGAAATAAATGGCATTATGGAAGAAAAAGCCACTAAAAATAAATAAAGGTATTCCTTTGTAAAAAAAACAAAAACAAAACAACAACCCTTTTTTTAACATAAACATTTATTTATCAAACTATATGTCTCATTTATATTTTTATATTTACATGTATTAATATATTTATTACTCCATCTATTTCAGGATTTATTTTATAGCCATATTTGTTTATTTGTGTATTTATTGAATACTGACTTTAAATGGCATTCCACAATATCCACCCTAACATCAATCCTTTACTTACTTCTACTTAGTTATTCCTGGTCAGAGTAACAGTCGTGAAATTGTAGCATATCCCAGCTCACACTGGTCAAACAGCAGGAAAACATCAGTCCACTGGAGGTCTAACACATATTGTATATAAACATATTTGTTCAGACAAACACACATACTGTACATACAAGTGAACAAAAGTGGTATGTTCTTGATCACAGGATGATTAGGCAAGAGGAGACCTCAGTCACCCGTACCATGACCACAACTAGAGTGCCTCTAATCTAGCAGCAACTGTGGGCTGACTGCAGATTAACTCAGACAACATGAATGCAATTGATGTCTCCAGTGGTTTGACAATGCAATGCATAGTGCAATGTAACACTTCACTACAAAAAGGACTGGTTCACTACAATGAAACCACAAGGTCCCCTGCTAAAGAACAAATGCACCATGGGTTAACCCCATACAGCTACCACTAACCACAGAGTGGTAGATTGTGTAATGAAACTGAAACCCAGGAAAATGTAGAGAATATATCATCACAACATGGTCGTACACAAAAAAGTGTCTCCTGTTTCCTACTTGAGTGCTGGTAAGACATGTACATCAGTGTTGTTCACGTACTCTGCCTGGTGAATGGCACAAAAATAATATCTAGACACAGTTATTGGTGGCTTTAAAACATACGTAAAACATTATATTTAAAATGATGATCATTTAAATGAAAAATTTCCTCTTAGACTTACACCTGTTTCCTCTGCAGTGTTTTTATGGTGGATGTCCAGTATAAGGCGAGACACCTGCCTGGGTCCCAGGGTGTCATGTGACCTGTATTCCTACTGTGGCCACTACAAGCCAATTGCAGCCCAGTGGTATATGACCAATCCCAAAGGCACTAAGGTGCTGTCCATGGTGCTGAACACAGGACAGCACCAATGGGACCACAATGCTCACAGATTCTTAACCTGCACCTCCCCATCTTCTCATTCAGGGGAGAACCAAGCAGTGGGCTGGATAAGTCTGATACTGACACTGTGTGGATTCAGCCTGATTTCAGCCCCAGATTGGCTGCATTTGACTTGTTTTAGAATTAGGATGATTTTCTGCCACAATGATTGTCCTTTGGTGTGCAAGCTTAGGATGATTAATTGCAATTTGACAATGGGTTGGATTTCTGGAAAGCCAGAAATATTAGTGGGCTGCAATTTAAGCAGTTCTGTAGCCCGATTTCTGTCACGCCTGCTGTCCTAACTGCTGTGACATAAAACTGAACTTCACTGCAGAACACACTGAATATAGTCAATATTGTATTATACTGCATCTTCCAGCAATATGCGGCTTGGTATTTTTCTTCTTATCTTTTTAATTTCTGTTCACATGAGAATCGCACAAAGTAATGCGACTTTCTCATTTTGTCAACATTGCTGAGCACACAGCCATTCTGAATAATCTTTATTGGAGCTGTCACTGAACACAACCTTAATGGGCTCCACATCAAGACCAGTCAGTTGATCCGTCACAGTGTGAGCATGAAAGTTGAAGGTTCTGGCAAAGCAGAGAAGCAGATTAAAACATGTAGTGTGACTTAACACAATGTTCAAGATCAATAAAATCAAACACTTTCTGCTCAGCTTAAAATGATATGGAGCAGAGAGAGAGGTACATCTTTTGTGGTAGCCGACCTGTCTCAAGGACAACTGGTTTGTAGGTGGAAGCTGGTCTGCGCCAGTCTCACGATACCACTACTGAATGGATTAAAGGTCTACATTAATTGTATAAACAGCAATCAGGAGTGGTCACTGATTTACATCTTATGTATACTTGGGTCACATGTGACAAAAGAGGTTGTCAAAAGAAAAGACACCAGCTATTTCAAAACAAAAGACATCGGCCACAGTGAAAGACCTCATTCTGTAACTGACATCATAGTACAACGGGGGTTTTTGAACTTGTTAAGACTGGGATCTCAATTGAATAAATCTGCTGTCACAATGTGGCCCAGGGTCATTAAAACATACCAACACTTTTGTCATGTGGAGACCAACCAGAAACAGTTCTGCTGCCCAAAAAGGGTTGCAACCCGTGGTTTAAGTGTCTTTGTTGTAGTTTCAAGGCCAAGGATTTGATGGAAAGGATGAAAACATATTTTTTAAACTGCTAACACATTGGTATGTTTAAAAAGATTTACATAGAAAAACAAATACGAGATTCTAGCAGCTCAGCTCTCATCAACATGATAATTAAATTAATCTCCTCGTGTCAGAGGCAGAGCTTCCTCTGGGACAAACTACACAGGGAGTGGAATTACTCAAACATATATACACACACACACACAGTCATGACAGACTCATCAGATATATAACATGGAATCAAAATAAAATCTCACAGCATGTCAGTAAGAGTGAGAAAACAAACTCTTCTCGCAGAGAGGGCTGAGTTTGGAGGGATGAGCAGGAATTAACTGTACAGAGATAAAAGGAAAAAGCGAATTGTGAAGGTGGAGTCTTGCTGTCCTCCCTGTATTTCTCATGAAAGTCTTGGCTGTGGCAGCTGTGGTAGAAAGCTGGGGAATGTATTGTTTTAAAATGGTTGGATGAGGACCAAATGGTGGGTTGCAGAAAGATGAGAATGGGTCCCTAGAATATTCGGGACTCATTGATTTCAAAAAATTACTGGCAACATTATGTTGTTGAAACTTTTCCTTTGTCTTTGCAATTTAAGGCAAACATGAGGTTCAGAACTCAAAGACCTATCCTATTAATCACTAATCAAGCCCGCTCCCCCGATGGAGAAATAGCTTCAGCCCTCCAGTGACACGTACAAAGAATAAATACTAACAAACAGAAAGTACCAATTTCTCAAAAACAAAAGCTTTAGCCCTAGTGCTTGTCCTGCCTGAGGGCTGGTGGGAGGAATGTGGTACAGGAGATTTGGTAAACAGGTCTACTGGCTGCTGAGGCAAAGGGCCCTTTGGCTATTATCCCCAGTGAGCTGATTTGAGAATTATTAGCCTTGTTCACTGAACGTCCAGTTGCTGGGATGAAGAGAGATGCAGGCACAAGAAACCTTGGAGAAGATTTAACATTCTAGGAACATGAGCTTGTGACCTTTCACCTTTTTAGGTTTGCATATATGTAATTCTGTGTTGCTGATTATCTGTCCCATGAAGATATAAATCTTCAGAGGATCATATACTGTCCAGTTACCTTGACAGACATGCAACAGTGAAAGTGTCAAAGTGCTGATGAAATTAATAAATCAGAGAGATAAACACCACACAAACACATCCTTTCACAAATATTCATGCAAGTGCATTAACAGATATGAAGACCAGGTCAGTACAACCAAATGTGAAATGATCATGCCCGATTTAAAGTGCAGATGATATTATAAATAGGAAAGTGGTTATGTGAAGTAAATCACATTGTTCTCAATGTGCAAAAGAGGAGGCTAATATGCTGCATGTTTCCATAATAATTCATGTGGTAAGGTTAACTTACTAAAAGTTAGCATGTATTGACATTTGATGGGAAATGGTTTAAAAAATATATTGTGTCAAATATATATGCATATGAAACAAAAGCCCTGAATGTTACATCTATCTTATCTAAAGCCAAAGATCTTTAGTTTCACAGGTGAGAAGTGGTATTCTCCTCTGGCCACTGAGGTTGGCAGATTCAAAAATTCAGAAAATGCATGAGAAAAAAAAGAAAAACAGTCTGGGTGAGCTGAGTGATTAGGGAGCAGTAGAAAGATGATTCTTTTATATTGCACATCCTTTATTGATTCAAATATTTCCCATGAAACGGCTCAATAAATCCCCAATATATTCTGGTGTAGTTTTCTGTTTTTGTGTCTTAAAAACCAGGAAAAGAGGACAAAATGGACTACTGAAATAGTATTTTTTCTGATTTCTACAGTATTATATAGTAAATGTTTTGAAGACCTGAGGATCTGATGAAAAAAGAAAAAAAAGAAGAAAAAAACAGAATTGTTTAGAACTTTTTTGTAGTTTATCAATCTATACGCACCACTCTAAACTTAAATTCGTTCATTTATTCATTCATGTCAGTGAGTAAGAGGAGAAGACAGACAGTTGTTCCTTAAATTTTTTAAAACTTTTTTATTGTTGTATTATTTAAACTGTGCTGACCAAGACGGTTAATTCCTCTTCTCTCACCGTGGACATCTACCATGTGACCTGGACCAGGAATGTGAATCGTGCATAGTTGAATAAGGCTGTAACCTCGCCTAACGATGACTGTTCTGTTTGTCTGAGGTTATCCTACCCAGGCAGCCGTGATGATAATAATCCTCTCCCTCTCAGGACTGGCTTAGTTTCTGACCCACTGACTCACACACAATTTGTATCTTGTTGCTATAGACACAAATTAAAAAATAAGCAGCACAAAATGCATCTTCACATTTAATCATTCAGGCAATGACAAAGGCTTTGCCTTAATGATCACTATGGTGATTTATTTATTTTTTTTACTGTTTCAGAAGACATGCCTGGACAAGATAAAAATTATGACAGTAGAGGATAAACAACTGTACAGACTGATTAACTGTTCGTAATGACTCAGTGGGATTAAATGTTTCATGCATCAGTAGCTCATGTTACTTGACATGAATGTGACCTTAGACACAAGCCATCATCAAATTGTATCTCCACGACTGACCAATGTTTAACCTTTACTTCATGATACAGTGTTCACCAACAAGTACATGTTGGTTTAAAAAAAAAAACAACTGCCCTCCTTCTGGATCCGACCCAGCTCTGAGGATAAACAACAGGAAAGTATAAGTTTTCTCCTGGGATCAAAATGGACAGCCGCCCCTTTCATCGTCTCTCTCTCTCCCCCTCTTCAATCAGTCAATGTGTGGGTTAACCTGACTGGAGCTAATATCTCCCACTGGGTCAGCCTAATCTACTGCAGTTAAAGCCACAATCTTGGATGAACAGCACAACTAAACCACTTCACTTGAGGGCAGTGTTTCTCAAACAATGGTCTACAGCGATGAAATATGGAATCCTCGCTGACAAAAGAACTGACACATTTTAAGGAATAAATATATTTATTTTGAATGATGAGCTGTAAAAGTTGAACCCTACTGTAGGTTGAAACCAACATCAGCAAAGTGCCTATGGCAAGTAAGCAACAGTAGACACACACAACGTTACACACATAAACCAGCACATAGTGTACACGAATATAAAAATGTTCTCTCACTTTCCACACACATACAGACACACAAACCCACATACCAAATACCTCCCTGTCATGCCTGCTTCCAACAACACGGCCAATCTAACCGCAAACTAATAGTCCTGGGCTGCTATCTCCAGCACATTACCCCTGGGAACCACACACACGCACATCAACACAGCACTGACACACATATACACATGGACAAATACCACACACACAACATCAACACGCAATGACACACATCTAGTAAGATGTAGAAGCCTGCTCCTGGAGTAAATTACAATTTATTCAAATTGTGAATATTCCTTGTAGGCACTTAAAAAGTCCTTCCCAAATCCAGGGGGCTTTTTACGCCCCTCTCACTGCTAACCACACTAACCACAGGGATTTCCATCAACTAGGCTGCATCCTGTACCAAGCAGCCAGATATTTCAACCATCCACACCACACCACACGCCAGAGCCCTGAAAAACAGCAGGGCGGGGACGGTGAGTGTGTTTGTGTGTGTTTGAGACAGATATAAACTGTACTTAATTACACAGAGAATATGAAGTTATACGCATAACCATCCCAGAATTTTATGATCGATGTATCAATCTATCTCTATCTATCGCTCTCTCTTATACAATACATATGAACTAAAATCATAAAAAAACATACACAAATGGGGGAAATTGTGTGTGTTTATAAACTTCTTCACCTTGGCTGGTAAATGCCGGGGTGTGAAGGTATGCTGAGCCTGAAAGAGAGCAACAAGACTGAGAGGCCTGACAGACTCCAGGCCTTAGGAAACATTTTATCACAGTGTGTGTGTGTGTGGGGGTCTAAGTGTGCACGTGTGGGTATGAATTTGATCAAGTGTTAGACCACAGTGGGCTCTGAGGACGTGACTGCCTCAATCGACCCTTTTAATGCATCTTATGGACATGAGTGACAGCAGAAACAGGGGGGTTCAGAGAGTGGAAGGGAGATGGAGAGAAACAGAGGAGCAGTGAGAGGGAGTGTGACCTGAGCTGAGGTTCACATTTCACTGCAAAAACACTCTGCCTGAGCGTTCTTCTGAGAGAAGTGACAGATATTCGGAGGTATGTCAACATCATGGGAAGTGTACACCGGTTGGACCGCTCCGGATCACACACACATTAGGCACTCTTCTTTCACAAATGGACACACAGGAGATTGCAAGGTTTTAAATATGCCTCCCTGTTTTAGTTCAAGTTGAAACAACAGCAGGCCTGTTCATTTAGGAAGTTCTTTCCTCTCCCTACTGACTCTTTTGGACTATGTCTACAGACTGGCAAATTGCAGATTAAGTTAGGATTAAATGATTTAATATATAGGCATTAGTTTACTTTTCTGAAGGTTGACTTTATAGCCCAATATTCTTCCAAAGTACGCAAGTTAAGTCAGTAATTCAGGAGGGGGGTGGGAGGGGTGTTGATATTAACTATAGCATGTTGTCTGCATAAAGACAAACTTTGCTCTGAACCTGGATTCCCTTGATCATGGAGCCCTCAAGGTTAATGCAAGAGGTTCAAGTACGACAGGGCAATCAATCAATCAATCAATCAATCAATCCATCCATCCATCCATCCATCCATCCATCCATTCATTCATCCATCCATCCATCCATCCATCCATCCATCCATCCATCCATCCATCCATCCATCCATCCATCCATCCATCCATCCATCCATCCATCTATCTATCTATGATAGATAGATATAGATGTACAGATATATCAAATTTGAACAATAGAAGATTGGAAAAATGTTGCCTGGTCTGATGAGTCTCAATTTCTGCTGCAACATTCAGATGGTCGGGTCAGAATTTGGCGTAAACAACATGAAAGCATGGATCCATCCTGCCTTGTATCACCAGTTCAGGCTGGTGGTGGTGTAATGGCATGGGGGATATTTTCTTGGCACACTTTGGGCCCCTTAGTACCAACTGAGCATCCCTATAATGCCACAGCCTGCCTGGTTATTTTTGCTGACCATGTCCATCCCTTTATGACCACAGTGTACCCATCTTCTGATGGATACTTCCAGCAGGATAACACGCCATGTCACAAAGCTCAAATCATCTCAAACTGGTTTCTTGAACATGACAAGGAGTTCACTGTACCCCAGTGGCCTCCACGGTCACCAGATCTCAATCCAATAGAGAACCTTTGGGATGTGGTGGAACGGGAGATTCACATCATGGATGTGCAGCTGAAAAATCTGCAGCAACTGTGTGATGCTGTCATGTCAATATGAACCAAAGTCTCTGAGGAATGTTTCCAGCACCCTATTGAATCTATGCCATGAAGAATTAAGACAGTTCTGAGGGCAAAAGTGGGCCCATATATATATACGCGAGTGTATATGTGTGTGTGTATCATACTGATATTCTAATATGAAACTAAATTGTCTTAGATTTTGGGCTACAGCTTACAGTAAAGTGATGTATTTTTGAACTTACCATACTGTTCTAGCTGTTTTATTATTTCCCTTTACC
>JAJHUR010140321.1:145874-175818 GCA_027495735.1 Lutjanus campechanus | reverse complement strand
TTGCTTTTTTGTCTTCCTGTTAGGTTAGAGGTTGTTAGAAACCCCCATCTGCCTGAATGTGACATACTGTACAATTGTTGTAGCATTTCAGCAATGCAACATTGTCCTTGGCACAACTATAAGCACAGCATACACACATCAGCTGAGTGAGTAAATGCACTGTCATATAATATTCATGATCATCAGTCCTGGCCTTCAGCAGTGAATTCACGCTATGAACGTAAAGGCCGAAGATGAATGATGTATACCAGAGGTCACGGCATTCCACAGCCCCACGTAAGCCTCCATGCTTCTGCTATGCATCAAGTGTGTGTGTGTCCTGCCTTAACTGTGATAACAGCTGTAACAACTTAGTGAGAGAAAGGTAAAATATTGCACAGCGGGTTCATTCCACGCAAACACACTTTTTAAGCACTTTAGACACAACCTTGACCAGATGAAAGATTGCTGGAGGGAACTCGGTCATGCTTATGCGTTTCCCGACACTAGTTCCGAGTTCAACTGTGTCAAAGTGCGGCTACAGTAGTCCAGGAAGGCCAGAATTAGCAGTGATTCGGACTTTGAGATAAGAAAACAAACAACAGGCAATTTTTTCCAGGATTGTCATCTGACCTGTGGCCCCGAGAGAGAAGGGACACACCCCTCAGGGACCTGGGGGTCAACGGACACACGAACACATGAGACCCCGTTTAGTTTTACAGCAGCATCCCAGTAGCTGCTTTATCAACGAAACAAATCATGCCTTTTATGTAACACCAGCTTGTGTAGCCCTTTTTGGTGAAACTGTGGAGCAAGCCACACCATCTAGGGTAGTTTTTTAACTAACTGCATCTTCCGTCAAGGCCGAAGAGAAGGTCTGTGGAAGGTATTTGGAGCGGCTAACAAGCTTTTCTCCTACGTCTTTGGTACCTCAGACCAAAAGAGATTAAGTGATCTGCTAACAGAGGAGAATGTAACAAGTTGTTCCTTGTGGCATGTTTGTAGTCCCAAAGGGTGTGTGCGTGCATGTGGAAAGAGCGGTGAGACACTTCATGTAGAGTGTCAGCGCATTCGTGTGTGTGTGAGTGTGTGTGCTCGCACATGGGGCACATTCCCCCAGTTGTCAGCTGTGTGGGGTGACCTGCTGTGACATTCCTGGCCCGTGTGGTGACTGTCACACCGGCCGGCACCAGTTGCCCTGAATACCACTGACCAGCAATAAACTCTTTGCCTTTTCAGTGTCAGGAAATGACAGGGCTGACTAAGAAATAGAATGACACTCTCATACACCAGCATCATTACCTGGTAATACACATTACCATGCGTCAGATCATGTGCAAATGGGTATTTCCATTATTACTCACTTTGAGTCTAATAACCCTTAAGTCTATTTAAGTCTAGTTGGCAATGAAGCAGAAATGTTTCCACTTTGGCCTGCCTTCCAGAATCTGGACAGTATTCAACACGAATAAAATTACTCCCACTATCAAAAAGTTGTTGTCTTCCCTCAACAGACCGCTCCTTCACAGCGGACACAGAGATTTCTATTAATTCAAGCCCCAGTGGAACACATGGTACTTCAATTACTGTAAAAGTATGTCAAACAGCTCGTACACTGTCAGCTTTCACAGAATTTTGTCCTCATCTGCTTTCTTTCAAACAGTCTATGAAAACTGGTCTGTGTTTACAGTGGCAAGCCCCCCGCGCTCTACTCCGCATCACCATTTCCAAAATAACGACACGGAACAGGATTAAATCCACGGCCAATTTGAACACTATAATTAAGAAAAAAAATGGCGAGGCAGCTTTTTGTCTGAGATCAAACATGGCTAACTCCAAACTTTTATGGGGGGCACTGTCAGGAAAATGCCAAACACCTGTCATTGTGCAGTGAAGATAACACCTGCAGGGACGAGGCTGAAGACATTCCAATGCTTAAATTTAGAAATAATGATCTTTTCGACCAGGAAAAGACTTGTGTAAACTCACCATCAACTTTTACTGTGAACATCCAAACTATACTGTATGTATGGAAGTTCAACATTTTGGGACACATGCAGGCATTTCTTTGCCTTTTTGATTAACACACACTATAGGCCTACTTTTTCTTATCTATCTCTATGTCTCTCACTCACATACACGGTTGTGTTCATGCACACGCACATTCAGGCACCTTAGTCTAGTTTTAAAGATCATTTGAGAGGGGAGGGTTGGGAAATGAGGGGGAGGGAATGTTCTGAGCTTTGGAGGTAGTGACTCCTCTGCTTTTTAAAAGACCTTCCCATCTACAGTAGAATGTTGCAGAAATGGTATGCACGTGAGCGCGTGTGTATTTGTGCGTGTGTTTTTGTTTTCCCCATTAGCTTTTTCATAGCTCGTCGGAGCCTTGAAGCTACAATGCCAGACTGACTCGGCTTAATAAAGCGTCAAAGCCCTGCCCCGCGGTACAAAGCAGTTGAGGCACAGAGAGTCTTTGTGTCAAACACAGTCCAGGTGTTAGAACCTCAGTATTTTCCACACAAATGTGTTTTCCACTCTGTTTTTTTTCTCTCTCAAGCCACAAAGCCATGTGTTTCAGCCCTTGTAAAAACTCAGGGAGAAACTCTAAACTCTTAAATACCACAGGGCTCCTGGTTTGTGTGAAAAGAGCGGCAGTGAGGCTCAAGGAACAAGTCCAACCTTTTAAACCGGGAGGGTTGGTGCTCCAATGCGAAGCATGACGGTATACCGAACTGACAGCTGCCACTCAGTCTGCTGGTTAAGCAGTTCTTTTGCCGTTTAAAAGCAAACAAGATGTCAGATTAAATAGGATCATCAGTGGAGTCGGTGGCAGACATCATCATCTGCAGGACTGCAGCGCAGCATTACGTAGTGAGACAGCAGATACACATCTGTCTGACTCAGCAATGTAGGACATTCAGGCAGGAGCATGACTTTGACAGGTTCATTCTGAGTTTAAATGGGTTTAACCATGCGTGTGTGAGGTCTGTATATATTGGCATCACATTAGCCTGTGAAGGTTGAAGGTGTATCCAAGCGAGTGCGTATGAATTTTAGTTTTGTGTTTTTGTAAGAATACCGCAATGATGTGCAGCCTTGAGGCTGTTCAAGGAACGTCAGTGTTTCCAAGTATCAGTGAAAGATGAATCTCAAAACAGTCTGCAAGCAGTGGAATTGGCATGAGTGGCAAGAAATCTTAGCTTATCGTGATATCAGAAAGATTTTTAAAATATCTTTTGGCCATAGTTTTCTATTGTTATAAAAAACTGCGCTGTTTTTCCTTTTGTTTCCTCTCCAGCCAGTTTGCACATTCAACCCTAGTTGGATGTAAGTACAGAACAAAAAGCAGCTCTCAGAAGAAAAATAAAGGATGTTAGCACACTGAAATTTCCAAGTTCCTAACATGTGTAATTGATGCAAAGTTTTGACCTACAATGTCATGCCTCATCAGGGCTTCCTTTTTCCTTTTCCTTTTCCAAGAAAAGAAAAGGGTTCAGATGATCAGACTAGTTGAAAATAGGCTCAGGCAACTGGATGAATATATTGACTATTGGTGATTGGTTGTTTTTTGGTAGATTTTTGTCATTTACTTTGCTAATTTAATGTTTTTTTCTCAGAGGAACAAGCGAGCAATGCTCCCCAGGGACAGACTCTTAATTCAGTGACACCGTACACAGCCGCTGAGGGGAAGAATCACACTGAATTAAAGATTTATTTAGACCAAACCAGAGTTGGTGATTGTTACAACAGTGGAAAGACTAACCAAGATGATTATGGTGGGGTTTATTTTTGTTTTTGTGTCAAGTTTGAATGAAGTGTGTTTTACGATGAGTTAACAAGGCAGTTAAACTCATATTAGTAAAAGAAAGAAACTTGGATTCAGAAGATGTATGGTTGTTTTTTCCCCATTTAAGAAGGAAAATAGGTCGAAGAATATTTGTCAAACTCACTCCTCGCATACATCTCCCGGCTGAAACTGATGGTGGCTGGTTGGAAAATTTTAACGTATCGTCCGGCTGTGGTTGAAAACAAGCCAACAGTTTAGCCAGATTATCTGAAGCTCTTTATTTGGAGGCAAATCAAAAATGAACAGATCCAAAATGTTGATAATAAACTCAGCTGCACAGGAAGAGCACAGGAAGGTCAAAGTTGACTCAGGATAGGAAGCTGGAGAGGAGACAGTTTTGGTAAGCCAGTGATTTTATTCTTAGCTGTCCTCTTCTCCTTCAGTGAATTTTAGCTAAGCAAGCAGTTTGCTTAAAACCCGTATGACAATCTTACTGCTCGATGATGTGATTACCTTCTAGCATTCTGAGACTGCAGCAATTAACTTGTGTGGAATTACAGGAAAATATTACGAATGTTGTTTGAAAGCGAATAATCCATAAAAGCACCGTTGTTTCAATCAGCAGAAACACAAAGTCACCAATTCCCATACAAGTTCATTAGTAAAAACCAGGTTTCGTGACACGGAATCTCTATGTATTATTTTATGTATCAGTGCGTATTTATCACGGAAAGCAGTGGTTTTCAAGTAGTGGTCTAGGAACCCCAAGGTCTGTGGTACTCAAATATTTTTAATGAAGTCTCTAATCTTTGTAATACATTTCTCTTGGGTTTCTTTCGCATAAATAAGTAGACGTGCAAAAAAAGTACAATAGACTACATTAAATTCCAAGGGATGTGCTTGATATTTTATATTTTTTAAAGGGTTCTTGGCTGAGATAGAATTGAGAATCCCTGACCAAGAGCACACCTCAGCATCCAACCTCACTCCCTGTATCATGTAAACATTTTCTATTCCTTCCTCTTTTTTTTGCCTCCTTTCTCCCTGTCTCACATTCCCTCACTCACACACTAACAGTCATGAAACACCAGAGATTCAGGCATAAAAGAACTGCAAGCTTCTGTTCTGCAAAATTGTTGAATGTTTGACAGGAAGGCCGACAGATTGGGGGAGCATCCCTCCGGAGCTTCTTTCTCTTTCTCTCTCTCTCTCCCATATAAGGCTCGAACAGGATCCGCAGCATAGTCGCGCTTATCAAGCCCTGCCCCAGAGTAGCCTTTGACCTGAGCTGTGTGTCAGTGCTGATCTATCCCAGACAGCAGGATGCTGACACACATGAAAATAAATAAATAAACAGACCCAAAAAACAGAATTTTTGGCTGCAGAAATGTGACAACTCTCACAGCAAAGCAGCATGACAAGAGGACAAAGCTAAGCACTTTCTGACCTCACACGCAGATGCTACACACAGACACACCCCGCGTGAGTTTAATGTTGAGCTTCATTTCAGTTGGTGTATTTAACGTAACAGAAAAGTTCCATTACAGGGGTTTTCCTGTTTAGTTTGCTTGGTGGGTGACTGGCAGCCTTTGCTCTAAAAAGGGCACCGTTTGGCTGCGCTGCAGTTAGAAATGTCCTAAAATGTCATGCAACCGTATATAGACACATTACACGCGCCAAATCCACAGATTTTCTACCAACGGCCTACTTTCCATGAGCGTTTCACCTGGCAGTGACGTCCGCGTATGGCTGACCTCAATCTGAATTCAGCACTGTGTTTGGGGTAGTAGTGGCCAGAGTGGGTTCCAGCAAAGGAGCAGCTTTCTGCAGTGGGAGAAGGAAAATAAACTGCACACATTTAACAGATTTTACTGGCTAATTTGACCATGTCTAACTGTCATATTTATTTAAGTTTCTTAAAATGTGTTAAATTGACACATTTTGTTCTTTTAACTTGTAGATACACTTGCAGCCAGGGTCTCCATGGCAAGGTTTATCCATGGTCACTCTGACATGAAGAGCCTATCTCAATAAAGTCTGGGGATGGATTTTAACAAGCTTGGTGATCCCTTATAACATATAGTCTCTTACCTGTAGTGCTATTTATTCATCTCGATTTATTTTGGCGTGAGTTGCAGAGAATATTGTAACTAGATGGCACTCTGCTTGCGGTGCTCCAAGTGCCACAAAAATTAATTTGAAAAACTCAACAGCAATGCGTCTTTCCTGAAAGCATGACCCTGTTAATAAAGAGAATCCACAAACCTTGCTGTGAGCAGTTTCATCTAGGAACCACTTTCTTTCTGCAGAACTGCACCCAGCAACCTTATCACAGCGCAGAAGAAAGCATGCGTCCACAACATTAATGGCGTTTACTCAGCTGAGCTGTAACCTCTCATCCATGAGTCGATGCTTTTCATTTTGCGCGGTTAGCAAACGAAGTTCATTAGGAAGAAAACAGTTCCAACATGAAACAATATGAGTTTTGTGCTTCCACCATGGGTAGGTAGGCTACATAGTTAAAAGGTTTCATTTTGTTTTGTCTGTTTTAGGATCAGGAGTCTCCACAGGGTGTTTTATTTTGAAAAGTGACCTGGTTCTCTTGGCCGTTCCTGTCTGACTTCCTTGGTGTGTGCCCGGTGGAATCAAGCAGTAACAGAGCTGCTAGCGCGGCTGTAGATTATTAGCTTTGTATGTCCTCTTGTGGCTGGAAAAAAGTTCTAGTGGGGACATTACCTGATAGTGGAGATGCAAATCCACCATAGACAAGGCAGGGATAACGCTTTATTGCTCAGGTGAACCAAATGCAACACTGAATGTACTGACTGTGTAACTCTATCATAACTATGGTTATGATAACTGTAACACAGGTGATCTAGATAATTACTTAATTAATGGTGTGTATACTGTATATAATGGTTTATAATCATATAGCTACGTTTACTGTGTGTACAAAGAAAGGATGTGTTTTTAACATCATACTGAAACAAAAAATAAAAATAAAAATCCTTTTCAGTTGAACCACAACATCTCAGTAATAAATAACATTTCTCGGCCTCACTCAACAACATAGAGTGGGTACATCCACATCTAGCTGTTGCAGGTTAAGTGCTTTTCTCAAGGGCACCGCGCCATTGTTCCCCCTGACCTCTTTTTTTTAACACGTCTCAACCTGTGGCAGGCAGCCAGACTCTGAAATACTTGGGGGAAAAAATGGCACAAGAAAAGATGTCATCCACAGCTCTCATATTATGTGTCACCACTCTGAAAGCTAACACAACTTTTCTAATTGATGTCATTTTTCAGAGCAGGGGGACAGGAAATGAAAGGACCTCAGTGCCAAGTTCTGACCGGTCACAAGTGTGTGACGATGGGGGGGAAACCCAACCTGTACTCAGCATCTTAAAACAGACACACACCCAACAGTAAGTTTTAAAATATATATTACTTAATCATGCCAACACACACACGTACGCACGCTCGGTTGCCTCGCGCCTTTTTAAAGAGTTCCTTCGTCCAGAAATCTGTGTGACAAATTGCTTCCCACAACACTTCTCACCTCACATGACACATACTGTGAATACAATCCACTGCAGTCATTCATAAAGATAGCTGCGCTGTATGTCTATATTGGGCTAAAAGGTGTGGTGATGATAGAAGCCTTCATATGGTTATCACTATATGGTAAAAATAAAGATTGATCTATTCTTGGTTTGTATTCTTGTCACGCATTCTCTTTTATTCTCCTTTCAGTTTCTCTTATGCACATCAAAGCTAGACTTAGCTTAATAATTCACAAATGTTTAATTTCTTTCCAGCCAAGACGGAGCTGGAATTTAAATTACCCATAGCAGACAATCAAGCTTGCCAAAAATAACTGTTTAATTGGCCAGCTGAACATGGCCACTGCTATATTTAGGGGTTATTTTAAGCCCTGCGGGGCATAGGACAGGGCCTTGCAGGACACACACTGGGGCGAAATATGGATTCCAGCCATGTCTGTGCACCCTCAGCAGTCCACCCGACATGAACAGGGCAATCCCCCCGCTCAGGCCGCCCAGTGACATCGGCATCAGCTGCTAGCACAAATTGCATTAGAGGACGGTGGGAAGGCAGCCAGGCCTTTACCGCCCAGCCGGCTACAATTTAGAGGAGGCAATGAGACAGCAGTGAGTAACATTAGAGAAAGGAGGCTGACTGATTTACTTTAATTGTATTTTATCCCAGTTGGAAACTATTCTTGATATCAAACCCAACATATTTATGTTCTAGTTTTTGCTGTTTTTTAAGTTTTAAAATAGTATGTTAAACATCTTACTATTAGGAAATTATTACTACTTTAAAGGTCCAGTCTGTAAGATTTAAAGGAGTTTATTGGGAGAACATGGCAGAAATGGAATATAGCCTAATATTCATGGGTAGGTTTTCATTACCGTGTAATAACCTGAAACTAAGGATTACCTGAGCTGCTTATATCTACAGGGCATTTAGGCCTAAACTACTTTTTACGATGTCCACTACCAGATAAGACAAAAACTCTGCCAAATATTTCTGTTTCAAACATAGCTAAACCTTCAGAGCTGAAAAAGACTACAAAACCTACAGTATGCTAGGCTAGCTAAGCAGCACTAGAAGGTTAAAGGTGCAGTTGTGGAGAAAGATAGTTGATTGTCTCATTCATCAAATACCAACGCTTTGGTGAATACATCTGCATCAGTATTTGATGACTTAACAATGAATGAGGATGAGATTTAACAATCAACTATGTTTCATCAGAATCACTTGTAGGACCAAAGCCTTAGGCCTAAAGGCAGGATAGCACTTTAAAGTAAATGCTATCAACATGCTAAGATGCTCGCAACGACAAAGCTAAGGCTAAGGCCAGTGACAGCCTTTAGTGTTTTGTGCAGATTTCGCAGCAACAGTAGATTCTCCTACACACGCGGAAGGGCAAAGTGAAACAAGGTGTTTGCAATTTTCCAAGCTCAGCACTAGATGCCACTAAATCCCACACGCTAATCATTTTAAATGGCGGACCAACCGGCATACCAACATTGCAATCCTGAGCTGCTGTTCAGCAGTGACATTTAAAGGAAGTATAGAAACACAAATCATGCCAATGAGGGGACGCTCACTTTCCCTGCAAGTTACAACAGCCTGATAGGCAAACATCCACACCTGGAAGTTGTGCGCTGTATCTAGAAGGCATCAGTGATTAGATAGGCAAATAATTTCTTTGCATGGAAGCACGTTGAAGATACCATCGGACAGCTTTCTAACGTCCAGTAAAGGTTTTACATATTATCAACTTGTGGTTGTAGCCTGCATAGAGACTGCAGCCATCCAAACTTTTTGGCGTCGGCTGATAAAGACTGTTCATTTTAAAATGGACCACTCCAGTCCTTACACTGGACAAAATGTCCATTCTAACATGACTTGATCCTGTATGTAGGTCCTGGATGACATATTTCTTGAAACACACGAACATGTCTGTTAACTGAACAAATAGGGGGAGTGATAGGACTCAGTTTGTCTTTGTTTAAAGACAAAACCAGGGCAGTATGTGGAGAATATGGACAAGGTCAGGTATTTAGGACAGTGTTGTTACATTCTGCAAGGATACAGATGAGTATCTGAGTGACACAGACATGCTCGTACTGCTGGGTACCTTGAGAATGTTTACGAACTAAATACTTTCCACTATCAAGCATGAGTAGGTAAAGTACATCTACACACACACACATACTGTACACACACACACACACACACAATCTATACAACTACAATACCACACACAGCCTATAATGATTACTGAGTCCTTCAGAAGGTAAGAACAAGTTTACAAGTCTTCAGGGTTAGGGAAGAAATGTAGCTGTTGTTACTGCATGTGTCATGATTTTGTGGGATTCTGCTGTGTGTTAGCATAAATATATATGAGAAAGATTTTTTTTTTTTTTTTTTTTAAATGAAAGAGGGAGTGTAACAAACTCCCTGATTGGCTGTGTCATCAATGTGCCTTAATAAGGAGAGCAGAACCTCTGAGGAGCACAGACGCTGTCGAGGAAGGAACAGAGGAACGTCTGGAACATAAACACCTGCCACAGAGCCCTGCTCCTGCTTCCCATTACCTCCCGGGACAGAAACAGCACTACAAACACAAAGATCCAACACATGCACTGACAAAAGGAACCGTGCATACCTCCAGTAAATACATTCCGATGCTGCTGCTATCAAATTGAATGTGATACTATGGTTGATAAGCCCCTGTTGTCGCCTTTATCCCGTTCTCTGGCATGTTCCCTATATGTTAGAATCACGTTCCTATCAGTCCTCCACTGTTTCCACAATGCTGATGCCAAAAACCTTTTAAACTGCAGCTCTATTTGCGCTTGATAACAGCACCTTCCTCTTGTGTTACAAAGCAATCTGCCCTTTGCACTGTGAGTTCCTACCAAATTCAACCCGACGACACACAACATAAACCCCAGAGCAGGCCGCCTATTTGTTTACAATGATTAAACAGACGTCTAAAATCCACATAAGACTGGTCCGTTTTTTGGCCTTTTTTAAAAAGAAAGATGCGAAATGTTCACAAATATACACCCACTGACAGAGAAAAACATGCAAACATGCTGATACGAAGAAAATAAGCAACAGTGATTCAGCACAGTCGCCGGATTCTCACAACCAGAGAGAGAAGTGAAAAAAAAAAAAAGAAAGAAAAGTGGGGCAATATTTATAGAGGAGCTCTCCCTCTTCCTGATGATCTGTTGGAACGGAACAGATGAAACATCCAAGAGGAAAAACATCTAGTGAAAGCGCATTAACATATGAGACACGGGCAAGAGTGAAACCTCGACAAAACTTTGAACTGGAAGCACCTGGAGGATGCTGCTGACGCACAAAGAAAAGTGGAAAGAGAAAGCAGGTACAGGAACGTTTGGGATGGAGCGCTGGCTTTGCTGTGGATGTGGTTTTGCTTTGACCTGTCAGAACCGACTCGTCTGTGAACAAAAACAATTTCCCAGAATCTAAAGCGACGTCTTCGAACCGCTTCTTTTGTCCCGAAACCCAAAAGGTTGTGTCCAAAATCGTTCACCGCGCTCTAGTCACAATGCTCACTATCATACATGACAAAGAAACTGAAATGATTAATCGATTATCAAAATAGTTGTCAACTCATTTTCTTTTTGAGTGACTACTTGAATAACTGACTAATCGCCGCAGCTCTGCTTCCTCACACCATCTTTCTCTGATTCACTTCCGCCGCACATGAAGATTTCCAAAAAAAGTAAACTATGTAAGATCCAGTGAAGGCATGCTGAGCTGCACACTTGAGGAGATTAAGGGATAAAATGAGATGAAGATTTGAGAAGAAAAGCATGAGCTCCCTGCCGTGTATTAATGAATTTCACCGTCGGCTCAGCGGCACCTGTTAATGTCCTCTGTTGTGATTGGATACGGGATAACAATCAGCTGAGCGCTCAGATTTAAACAAAGCCCGTCTCTCGGTTCTCATCGGGGGGTCAGAGGTCGGGCCGAGCGGGTTTGTTGCTACGCTCACATATCAAAGCGAGGCGCTGCTGTAAATCTGGCGGACTCTCGCAGCACACACACACACACACACACACACACACACACACACACTGAGTGAGGCAGCGTGGAAGAGTGACAGCAAGCATGTGCGCCAATCAATAAAACACTCAGCAGTCAAGAGATGCGGCGTGCGCCGGCTGCTGGAACAGAGAGGCAGCCGGCGAGATCAAAGGCACAGCAAGGTGCGTATGCGCACGGTCACGTGTTTGCACCTGTGCGGAGTCAATAATAGGAACAACATACAAATAAATAAGCCCCTCCTCCTACAAACACGCATCCAGAGACACCTCCTCCATCACCATGTAGTCGTGCGGTAGCTGTCATCACTGTAATGTGAGTGCAGTCACCCACCTTTATACTTCTCTCTGACATTTTCATAAGCCTGGATGAAGTCCTGCTCCTCGGCATTCGGAGGCAGGTAGGCTGGTTCGTACATGGCCATGCCGGCACCCTCTTCCTCTTCTTCTTCTTCTTCTTCTTCTTCTCCTCCTCCTCCTCCTCTCTCTGCTTCTTCTTCTTCCTCCTCTTCCTTTTAGGTCAGCTCCTTCCTCTCTGCCTCTCGGTGCGTTTTTGGATGTCTGTGTGAGGCAGCCCTGTGCTGTCCTCTGTCTGCTCTCTCAGCTGTGTGTGAACCCTCCACAGCTCCCAACTTCATTCCACAGCCCAACACCACCACCCCCACCCCCACCCTCCCCTCCTCCTCCTCCTCCTCCTCCTCGTCTCTTCAATACCCTCCCATAGCCTGGCTCAGATACACTAATATAAATGTCAGGCCCCTCCTCTTAAAGACACACAGACGGGACCAGCAGCAGGCGCACACACACACACACACACACACTCACACTCACACTCACAGCCTGCTGCTTGCCAAGCACAAGCACAGCAGCAGCAAGAGCAGAGCAGCATAAGGCTCTCTGTAACACTTCAACTGAATTAGACTGAGATGGATGGCAAGCAGATTGTAGAGGCACAGACAGACTTCTGTTACTGTCAGACAAATGCTACAAACTCTATTCTCTTGTGTCTAACCCCATAAAATACTCAAAAGTGAAATGTGTTGCTCATTGTGCTTGTTATGTAAACCTCACATCATAGATCTATATAAAAACATGCACGTCAGGTACAATTACAGCGGCTCGGTATCCACAAATGGAAGTAGCTAATGTGCAGGTTTCTAAGCAACATTTAATCTTAAAAATGTGCACTGTTGCTGTTGCTGTTAAATATATTTACACTCAAATCTTTAATAAGATGTCAGATGACAGTTTTACACAGAAACTGGTGAGGAAGAAACACCTGACACCTCAAAAATGTTACTGCGTCCTCATGGCTGCTTAACATCAGGCTCTGTGATCGATGCGTCGCTGATCAGTTTGACTACATTTAAACCAGGTGTGGGACTCACCAGAGTACTGTAATGATAACATATATTGTAATTTATTACCTATTTCCAATTGCAAATTATGTCTTCAAAGGAAAACTTTATCAACATCTGGTTTATCTATCAAGCCAGCGTGTTCATCTCAGCAAAACAGGATTGTCAAGCAGACAGACTGGCCAACGCTGTCGAAAACCTGCTGACCGTGACCTGAAACTGGACTAAAAAAACAACCAATTTTATTATTCTAGTACCAAAAAGTTTAATTTGCAATGATATAATATTGCAATACTGTGCTGTATCCATCGTATCGTGACACTGTGGCAACATGTTTTTTTAACCCATCTGCGGTCTATGTTTGTAAGTGAGAAACCTGTCTGTTAATTAATCTACATTAAGTAAAATCCACGTGGTTTCTGCCACATAAAAATCAGCAAAGCAGCAGCAGAACCTTCATGAGTCTCCTAAAATGAGATCAGGGCCATTTTTTTATTATTCCTGAGACTTTATGAATTATTGTTCTATAATACCTTAATTTAATCACAGCTGAGAAGGAAGCAGTGCAGCCAGTCGCTACAGGACACAGTCTGTTAACAAAAGGAGATGTCCACCCTGTCTGCGCCGCGGTAACACACTCCAGCTGGTAGCTGTTACCATTCATCCAGTCGCTGAGAAAGTTCCTGCCTGCAGCGTGATGAATACATTCAAAGCTAGTTGCAGAGCACAGTGTGCCCTTGACATCCTCCAGGAACATCAACTGTTGGGGCAGCCACTGAATATTCAACGAACGACCGGAGCGGCCGAGCTGATGACAGTCCAGACCAAAATAAATTATGGATTAAAAAACAACTAGCAGTCAGCTTCTCATGTCAAGACTTCATTGGTCATTTTAATTAAATCTAGCCGCTTGATTGTCGCGCCAACTCATGATGAATTTACAAGGTGCTTTGATTAATATCACGGCAAGTTGGAGCATTAAAAATGATTAATGACGGGGATGTTGGCAAACAGAGATAGGATCGTGTCAACTAACAGAGACATATCGAGCACAGTTAATGGCTGAAGCCAGCTACACTGTAGTGGAATCTAAAAATTATGTCTTGTTGAGGATTTTTATGATGATACGCCTCATAAAAACGATGAGGACAGTAAAGCTGATATCTGCCCGCACTGTTTCCATGCTGTTGCGCGTAGGAGTCTGTTGTAGCAGAGCAGTGGTGATGTGATGTAGGAAAAAGGAAAATCCCTGCAGCTCGGCCTGACTATCAGACGTTTCTTTGGCCAAGGCCGCACTGACATCAGCCAGGATACCTCCCTGGGAGGAAACACGATAAGTCCACTCCAAACTCCCTGTTGTTGCTGCTGCAGAAGTAAGAGTGTGTGCGCGTCTTTATCTTAACACTCACTCCAGCAGGAAGTTTAACTAGCAGAGACACGGTAATGTAACACTGATTCAGCATGGTTTCTTCATCGTTTTTCATTACAGTTTTTTTTTTAAACTTTCCTTTTCACAGTTTTTTTAAGATCTTAACATCTTCATTTGATCACAATTACATGGCAGTAATTTAGCTATATCCATTTTATTTAGAGCTGCAATGATCAGTTGATGAGTAATCGATTATTAAATTAATCGTCAACTATTTTGATATTTACTATTTTGAGAAAAAGTCAAAATTCTCTGATTCCAGCTTCTTAAATGTGAATATTTTCTGGTTTCTTTAAATATGACGACATAATGTGTTATAAATATGTCGCATTTATTCAACAGACATTTTTCAAACGCAAAATGCTGGATGACTCCTGTTCCACCAACTCAGTTTTTAAGGGGCTCGATGACTCACAAATTAAAAGATTAAATCTGTGCAACAGTTCAAGAGCAAAAGAAATGTAATTCTATAAATATAATAAAAATAAAATAGATTTTATAGAACACATTTTAAAAACATTTATTGTAGCCTCAACAGGCCTTCAAATCAAGAGTTAGTATTAGTAAAAAACTGCGTAGCTTAGCAATTCAGGCTAATCTTTAGCTAAATGATTCAAATGGTTTTATACACTGACATCACCAACATGTATAATACACATCTTAGAGCAGGATAAATTTGCTTTGACTTAACAGTTATTATACCTGATATCTATCCATCACAGCCTGATAGAAATGATGGGTGCATCCTAAGTTTATGGTCACATGACAACAAATGTGCACAGTAGCCTAGAAACAGGGGCAAGATCAACTTACCCCGACTCACTACCTCACTCTCCCCTATCTTATCATCACACCTTGATCTATTAGCACACAGTAGCAGCAGTGATTAGTTGATCGCTGTATGATCACTTTAAACAGGCTGTTGCGATACAGTATGACATTAGCAGCAGAGGGGGGAAAGTGCAGCTCTCCAATGTGCCAACAGAAAGGACGGAGAGCGCACACGACCAAATCACCTGGTATCAATCACAAAACACTCAGTACAGATTGAGTCTAGGGTTGCACAATTAATCAAAATTTTTACTGAACTTGCAATATGGCTTCCTGCAATTTTCAAATCGCAGGAGGTATAATATTTGTTAAATGTGTGTCAAAAAACTTTAAAAATAAATGTTTTTTTAGACATATGGAAGTATTTTAGGCTGTATTATATTATACATGCAATTTAACAAGCATTATGTGCAATTGTACATTATGATTTTTTCACATTATTCTGTACAAAGACATCCACAGTACATGTACACCATTAAAAACTTTAGTCAGAAAGTAAGAAAAGGATGTATCTATTCAAAATATCATTTAAGAGGCAAAAAAGCAATTACTATAAGATGTATTTTTAAAATTCTAAAATTATAGAGGGAACCTTTTGTAGACAGATGAACAACACTAATGGAAGTAATCGGGGGGAAAGTGGGACTGATACTGAGTATGTCTATGTAATGTGAATTTATATATGTTTACATGTTTTTATAATATCATTTCAATTTGTTTTCATTTATTTTTCTACATATTTTCACATTGAATTGTTTGGATATATATAAGAACTTATAAATATTGCAACCCCTTGTAAAGAGTCAACCTGTGCTGAAATATTTTTGTTGTAAAAGTGGAAATGAGAAATAACTAAATAAAGAAAAGGTTTTAAACAAAAAAAACTGTAGGAAAGGGCTTAACAAAAGGCTAAAATATGAAGAAATATGCAGAAATAAACTTGCTCCTCCTGGAGCAGCATTAAAGAGCTAAACACTTACACATCCATAGAAATAGGGAGAGGCGTGACAGAAGAATGACACCAGCGTGTTGACTCTGGCCTCTGACAAAACTGCACAGAACTACAAAGAGAAGCCATAGTAGCCATATGCTGTAACAATAACATGATTAAGTGTAATGTCCGGGGCCAGAGTCATATTTCTTTGTGTCCAAGTTAAATATTACCGTGACATCTATATTAAACTGCTGGCTAACGTATGAGAACTAAGTGGAAGCTAAGTGGAGACATCTAAAACTAAACGTTTAGCACCTCACCCGCTATTAACACTCACTGACACGGGATCCCATAACGTCATTTTCCTACACACACACACACACACACACACACATAGTGGCGACACTTAAGAGATACTTAAATTTCTTACAGGGTACTTTATGGATAATTCTAGCTCCCTGTCCACTCCCACATAGCTGGTCACCAAATCTGGCTTCAGCACATCTGTTTATTTAGTTAAGCAGTGACTTTAAAAGGCTCATGATCTCGTGATCTGAATGAGCATGTGTAAACGTGTGTGTGTGTGTGTGTGTGTGCGCGCGCGTGTGTGGAGCTGAGAGTTTGTTTCCCAGATCGCATTCAACAATACTCAACAGGTGCATGCTGGGACTCCAGACTATTCTTTAGCTTACTCACGCAAGCTTTCCACATTAGAGGATCTGACTGTGTGGGTGCATGTTTCTATGTATGAACCTGTTAATATGTGTGTATGTGTGTGTGTGCACTTTTGTTTCGGGAGCGTGTGTACATTTGCACTTCATGTGATACTTTGCCTGTGAATAGTCCCAGGGGGATAAATATGGAACACAACAAACAAAGCTGTGAAATCAAAGCTTTCCTCTGCATCCTGTATACAGGATCAAGAACAGGAAATAAAGTACATATTCTCAAGTGACTTACTTAAGTACAAGTATAATACTTCAGTATTTCTACTCCACTACGTCTTACTTCTCTACATTTATCTGACGGCTTTAATCCCTTTTCAGATTACAGTTCTTGTCCAGTGGAAAACCGTATATCTCCAAATTTGGTGGTTTAGAATTTTTATGATGAACTGAAGAATGAACTGCTCCTTTATGGGTTGAGAAATCTGTCTTAAGCTAAATCAACTACTTAGAAACCCTCTTGGATTAGCTGCAAAATCAAAACAGGGAAGATTTTTAAGTTCATGAAAAGTTGAGTCTTTAGAGATACCTGGCTCTCACAGGAGAGTGATGCCACCAACATACAAATACCTTTAAGAATCTGATGCATTGCTGAAGATTAAACTGCCCAACAGATACAAAGTAGTTAAAACATATTATTGCATCAGTAATATTAATCTAAAAACATCATATATATATATATATATATATATATATATATATATATATATATATATATATATATATATATATATAATATAGAAACCTTAGTTCAAAGCAGTTGCCTCTACCTTTATCAATATCTGATTTAATGCACCAGGATTATTCCCTTCAGCTGAAGGATATTTTTATATACTTGAACATACTTGAACAACAACTGAAGAATCCTATTTCCAACACAAAACAGATTATTTTTATTTATAAAACATTACTTTCAATTTCTGATTTTCAGGTGCACCTACCAATTATTTTTTTAAACAATTCACTTAACATAATCTATCAATTAATTTAGCAATTAATCTAGTGACTATTTTTTGATATTATTCAATTATATATCAATTACTTTACCTAAAATACATACCAAAAACTTGTCATTAATATTTCAAGATTTTATTCGATCATTAGAATAAAGATAACAGTGGCATATTTAAAATGTGTCTAATTTCCACCAAAAGGAGCTGTGATGCATATTAATTTAATCACTAATCACTGTCAACCCTTCACTTACAATCAGTATTTTGCCTTAAAACTTAAACTGCTTATGACATGAAGTTATTTCATCACAGTTCATCAGAGTTCATATGCAGGTAAGATGATCACTGGCAGTTTATTTTTGCATCTGTTTGGGCCACAGAAAACTGAAATGAATTACGGTCTTTAACGTTAGTTTTAGCCATTTCTGACTCATCCGTGACTGATAAAGTGAAGAGAAAGTACAAAACGGCAGAATAACATGCTCAGATGATGTCTGGTGTAAAGTTAACAGCAGTGGTTACACGGGGGTGATGAAGAAACATCTAGAAAATTTATCTTAAGTTACTTCTACTAACTGAAACATGTTCCACGTGTTAATGATCCTCATATATCGTGTTTGGGTGCTGACAGAAAGTAAACAGGATGATGCTGCTGCTGCTGCAGGAGGAGGAGGAGGAGGACAGGTCACTCGGTGCTTCACTTCCAGCACTCGTGTGGAGCAGTTTGTCCTGCCGTGATAGGTTGTGTCCAGATTGAGAAGAGTCAAACTGTTACATCTGTGTCAGAAATACTCCCACACTTCAGATGATCGTGACGAGCCTTGTTCTCTGCAGCTTGTTTTCCGGGTGAATCCATGCTAGAAAATACAACATTTGCCTGAACTGCCTAACTTGACTTATGTTAGTGGTATAAACCACTCCCAGAATACAGATCATTTTATTGGTTAAACAGATACAGACACAGATTTTAAAAAAATAATAACGTCTCCTCTGCACCTCTGGTAAACCTTGAGCTACAATTTTTCTGGATAATATACACAATCAAAAGGTATTATTATTATTTTATATCCATAATCAGGTACGTTTTGCAACATTCACAGCATTGATTGCATTCCACGGTGGTTAAAGACGCTACAGTCCACAGATGGACAGTAAACAGTCTGTCTCTCTGTCTTTTTTCACAAGTAAGTCTCCTTCTGTTTGATATTCTAGTGGGGCCAACTCGCAGGACAAGTGAAGCTTCATCGTTAACAATATTAATGCTTTTTTTCGCACCACTCTGTTCTGAGAATAAGATGCCAGTCTTCACAAATCGCAGCACATCTTCTGTACTCGAACGTCAGGGGGATTACTGAAGCACAGCTCACCGCTGATGGAAAAAGCCGTGGGGGAAACAAACAAAACCCTGTGTACACACACTCAAGCACACACACACACAGGCAAGAGTTTAATACTGGCCACCAGCTAGAGTGAGTGTCTGGCTCTGGAAGATGACAAGCACCTCAGCAATAGTGTAGCGGCTGTTTTTATGGGAGAATTTACGGCCGGCTCTACCTAAAATAAGACTCTGCTGGATTTTGATTGAATGGGAATTCTTTTGTCACTGGAGACAAACTTTGAAAGACAAAGAAAACTCTCTGATACTTTTCAACTAACACTCTCTCTTTGCTCTGAATTAGCTTTATTTTCACCAAAATTTAATCTATGCCTGTCAGAGACTAAAATTAATAGCACTGCAAAGTCCAGAATCCTTTCCTCTGAAGCAAACATCTGACATACGATTGTTCTTGTAACGTTAACGTGCATGTGTTTCAGCATTGAAAGGACCCGATTAAAGACATCCCCCTCACCTCCTTCTTTCTTCTGACTAACAATACATCTGTCAGTGTATCAGCTGCTCATCATCAGTCGGGAGGGTTGACAAATTTCTCTGTCAATTAGCCGGGGCTGGGTGCTGACTGGATACTGTTCTAGTATAGTGCAATGATGTTGCAATGTTGCTGTAACAACAATAAAATAACAGGGGAGGGGGGGCGCGCATAGAAACAGGCCTGGCTCCCTCTTCTGGATATCACTGTAACACCCTGATTCACAGCAGTGAGAAGTTATTGTACATTTTCCCTTTTTCCTGCCTGGAACTGTCCATTTCGTCACGGCTCATTTACTGAATTTCAAAACCGGCGGTGAGGTTCAGCATTCCTTCCCTGATGCAGCATGAAATGGGAAAGCCATAAAGGTCAAATCTGTAAAAATGTTCAAGAAATAAAGCTGTTCTGTCTGACGAGGCTCCTTCAATCAGCACAAAACTTACTGCCTGCTGAAATAAGGCGAAGCTCTGTGACACAAGGAATACACTATAGCATTGACTACCAGCGCTGCTTGAGACGGGTGTGGGGAATGAGGCACATTTTCCAGAAGCTGTGATGCTCCCAGGCTGACAGTCGCTTTGATAGAAGGTGCCACCTAGTGGGCGAATGAGTTATTGCTGCTTGAAGGAGAACAAATAGCTGTGTTCACTCATCAGCACAGAGAGTGATTTTTGATAAAGATGACATTTAATAAGCTATTGTCATGCTTCCTGAGATGAGACCCAAGAATAGGCAGAAGCCAGCATTTGTAAAGAAAATCAGTTAGTTTACAAAAGACACTGAGGGGATATGATTAGGAATAAATAGCAGCTTTCAGAGGTGAATCAGACCGACAGACCAAAACTGCGAGGCATAATATGATAAAATGCCAACGTATTCAGCTCTAATGCTTCCATTAAATTTCTTTTATTGCACTGTTATGAAAGCCGCCTGAGGTTGAGGTTCTCAGGATACGTCTGAAGTAAATGTCAGCGCTGCTGTCGCTGAGTTTGTGTAGATTTACACCTTTGAAGATGCGTCCTTTCTCTGGTCCTGTCACAGTGCACGCTCATATCATGAGGAACAGACAGCGGATGACTCACATAATTCCCCCATACGGCCTGTAATACACAAGCTACACAGTGCTGCTGAGATACTTACGGCTCTGTTCATTTCCACTGCTCATTTCCACAGTAAATCTCTACCGCTTAATGTGTGTGTGTGTGTGTGTCTGTGAGATTGAGAGAGAGAGGGTCTCTGTGTGGCGTCATCTCACTTTCAGATCATAGCCTCCCCGTAATGAATAATTGAGGAGCACTCTGCAGGGATGTTTGCTGTTTAAGTACAGCTTGGATTCACAAGGCCCACACTGGGACACACACACCATGACTGTAATGATAGTCAACATTTAGCAAACAAAGTTCAATTGGTGTCAACAAACTTGTTGTACTGAAATTACTGCAACAATTACCCCTAAAAGGCGTATGATTTTACCATTTTTCACAGCTGTCTTTACATTTGTTACAGCTAATGCCTGATGATGCCTATGATGACAAAATAATCCATTATTATTAATCCATATCAATAATCCATTAGGGCAGTGGTTCTCAAACTTGCGGGCCACTGCAAGGGGGTGAGAATGACCAGGGGGGAAATAAAGAGTGAAACTATCCTAAATGAAAGCGATTTCTGTCGAAGAAATAAACAAAAATTAGTTTGTTGATGCAATGATGCTGACTTTTATTTCAGCAGAATTCAGCTGGAATGTTGATTTATTTATTTGTCGTGTCTCCTTTTATTATTAATATTTGATAAGAATTGTTGGGTGGAGGGGCGGAAGTTTTTTTTTTTTGGCATTTGAAGGAGTTGCTTCCCAGAAAAAAGTTTGTGAAACACTGCGTTAAAGGGAACATCTTTTTAAAATATTCTTCACGATCCTCTAAATATAACCAACTAACAATATTTGTTCAAATTAAAAGGAAGTCTTTTTACTGCATACAGTATGTGAAAAAGGTACTACGAGTTTATAAATTAAAATAGTCATAGTGCTCAACCAATACAATAATTTTAAACGGCCGATGTCGATATTCAGAGAGCAAGGTGGCCCGTGGCCGATCAGTAATACAGATATCAAAATGAAGAAAAGTTCCATTATTCCAATCTAATACACACTGTTATTTTAGCCAGTAACATAATCCTTTTGATGGATATTTTATTAATTAATGAAATCGTAAATAGCATTGAGTTATGCTGTAGATTTCAGAACGTGACAAAGGGAGAGTGAGGCACAGTATCTCAGAAGTGTCTTCACTCAACTGCATTATTCTACACATTATAGGATAATTTATATTTAGTGCTAGCCAGTAGCGGTTTTATATTAGATTTTCTGTCATTAAGGGGAGGAGGAATAGGTCAATATTTCGAAAAGGGACTGAGGACATATAGGCAGCAGGATGCATGACAGTTATAGTGCAGCTCCATGCTACATTAGCATGACTACAATAACACACCTAAATCTCAGAATGAACTATCAGCAGTCAAGTTGCATTGCGGGTAATGTAGATGCCAAGTTTTGACAAGAAAGAGGAATGCATGGAATAAAAAAGGACGATATCTCAGGTTCTGCTGCACAAATTTTTGTCCTTTCTTTAAACTGTCCATCTTGAGTCCGACAATGTTGTAGGAGCGCAGTGCTAAATCTGTGGAGTCGTCCTCTAAAAAGATGAAACTGCTATACAGTTGCTTGATGAAGCAATCAGGCACCTTTTTCATTTAACATTTACACACCTGAATCTCAGTATTTAACATTAATGCCACTAATGATTAATCTGGGCCTGCAGTAGCTGTATTTTGCTGTATGCTAATACCTTTACCATAACTATTCTGTTATGTGTCTATGGTTTAAAAATCAATCTCACATTTCACAAGCAAACTATCAGTTTAACTAAGACAGACATAATGGAATCTACCATAAAGTTCAATAATACTGCACATCATGATTATCACTTGGAGGTGATGTGGATGTTCTTTTCTCTATTAAACATATATATTAAATATGTCTTATAAAATTGGCGGAACAGCTCCTCAAAGATTTGTCTCATTCCTTGTATTGTACCAATCAAGTGAAGGTCAAACAGTCGCCGTGTATCAATAGTCAGCCACAGGGTGGCAGGGAGGAGTGTCTGACCTGGCATGGAGCCAGACCTTGAGTACAGTTCTCATGCATGCACTAAAGATTCTGTACATTCTCCTGCCCAGCATCAGAGACGACCTCTGACCTCTCTCTCTGTCCTCCCGCGCTGACCCCAGAGCCTCACTGTGGACAGTAAATCCTCCCTGTGACCAGTCTGACAGCTGACTGACTGGGGAACTTTCAACTCAATCATTCACTGGTTTGTGAACGAGTGTGAACTGGGAGGCAGTGTGAGTTCATCAGCAAATAATGGTAGGATACAGAAAAGAAAAATATTATCTACAATATTAATCAGCAAAATGCAACTGAACAATTTTGCTTTGTTGATGCTGTTTAAGGAAAGAGGGCAGGAATTTCTACTGTATTATGGTTACATCTCTTGAAAGGATCCTCTCAAGGCCTCAAGTCAATTTCAATGGAGTCTCCTAATTGGTATTTACAGCTACCCAATGCCACAGCAAGGTAATAAGATCTGATGGTATTTATTTCACTGAAGTCTTCACTTAACACCAGCTGTCAATCTCAAGCCCCATTCCCACAGGTGATTAGAAACGTGTCTCTAAGGTGCTCTAATAGGTCGTTAAGAAGATAAATGTAATTTAGAGATCTGCAGTAGTGGAGAGCAGTCGTGTACTTCAGAGACAAGCCATAAAAAAGAACATCTGTCCCATTGAGCTTGAGTTACATAAAATATAGAGAACATTTTGATATGAATAAATGTCCTGTTTTGCTGCTGTCTACCACTGTTTGATTTACAGCGACACAAGAGGGACCGAAGCAATTGTAATTTCATCAAAGCAAAGTTTTACTATTCTGAAGACTCTGTCTGGTATGTGCATCCTAGGACAATACTTCAAATGGACATCTTGAGTTTTTACTACCTCAATTTTTCGACTCAGTCTAGCTGCAGTGACTGATTTTGGTCACAGTGGACAATGTTCCTTGCCTTACAGGAATAGTTTGACATTTTAGGAACAATGCCTTTTCACTGTCTTTCTGAGAACACAAAAACCAGGGCTTAAAATGTGGGGCTATTTCTTGGCCATGCTCAGTGCATTTCTTAGCTGGCAACTTCCCAGTGACTCCAGCATTTCACTGTCCCTGATCAATAGTCCAGCTAGCATATAAAACCCTGTAAAACCACAAATTGTCTTTTTTACATTTAGTTTTTGTATAGACTAACATATGAGATAATTTGTTAGTTAATGAGGTGTTCCTAGCAGGCTGGCTGTTTCCCCCTTATCTAGTCTTAATGCTGAGCTACTTTAACTGGCTGCACTCTTAAGCTTCATATTAAGTCCAACAGGGCAGCAAGAACAAAGAAGCTAGGCCTTGGCAATATAGTTGAAAGTCTAGGGAAGTTTCATGTCGGTAGATATTGATAATTATCGATCATGAAGCTGACATGTTGTGTACTCCAAAGGGTGGAAGCAGTTGAGGTTATAAAAGCAGTTTGTTGTATTACCAGTCGTGGTTGGGACGCTATTCCTGCAATTTACACACAACGCTGTTCTGATGCTGTTGATCCATCCATCCGTCCGTTTTCTTCCACATTTCAGTGGTTGGGTCGCGGTGGCAGCAGGTCGAGCGTGACGTGCCTCCCCTCCGCAAAGCTTTCCCCGCTTCTCCAGCTGGCTTCTTTCGACACAAAGCACCGGTGGTTCTACTCCGAGCTTTCTCCATAAAAACGAGCATCCCTTTGACAGACTTAAAAAACAACAACAGACCGCCACACCGATGAGCTGACCTGTTGTTTTTTTCACCTGCATTCATTTTGAGTTTCTGCTCGTCTCACGTGTCACTCACACGGTTTGTTGTCTGACATGTAACTTCACGCTGTTTCTCACGTATTGACAGGGCAACTGAAAAATGGTACCTGTGAAACGATTGGGTGGCACGTCTCAGTGTAGCAGTTAGGGATGATAAGCTGTTTGTGAGTCAGAGGGGCACACATGGCGTTTGCATGCTCCGTTATCAAGGACTATGACAGGCTATCTGTGAGCAGGGGTGTAGTCATTGAACAATGAAACTATCGAACATTTTATCGAACTACTTTCTTATTGCTATCGATGACGTGTCTATCATCGCTATCATTTTATCACCCAGGCCTAAAAGAAACAGAGTCTTGTTTTTACTTTGACGTCTTTGATCCAGCTGGAAACAACGTTAAATAAATCACAGAACTGAAGGATTTCTTGACTGAGAGGAGGATGTGATGCTTCTAAAGAAGCAGAGAAACAAGTTATCAAGAACGGGTGCATGGTCCACTTCTGATAGCCCTCCAGCACACGCTCATCTGTATACAGTCAGGGATTCTGTAGCAGCCAGTTAGTCAGTCAGCAGAGCCCACAACAAAAGCTCAGCCTCACCCATGGGTGCTGACACAGCCTGACCTGGCCTTCTGATGGATAGAGGAAGAGCAGTACAGGATGTGCACGCAGGCCTATTGTAGGTGCTAAAAGTTATCCAAACTTCCCTTTAGCTCGGCAGGAACACAGCATTCCAAAACAAACTTGATCAAAGACTTATTGTACTAAAATTGGCACATTGAAAATTTGCGCATAGAGTAGGACCTGCTGTACACGTGTTTTCTGTGCTACGATGATAAAGAGGTGACACAAACACAACTGATTATGCCCATTACGTACTGCATATTCCTGCCTTTCCCGCCTCTCTACCAGAATTCAACATTAATGTATTTTTTTCACTTTGCCAGTCGGTTAAGTGGGTCAGAAATCTACTTGCTCAAAGTACAAACACTAATGTTCATGTCATGTTTAGTCTAGGGTTGCAACGTCTAGAAAATGTCAGAAAACTGTGAAAAAAAATCCATTCCAGTTTTTCAAAGTAGTCCAAAATCGAAGGAAAAAATCTAAAACCCAAAGATATTCAGTTTAATATACGAATAAATGCAGGAAATCACCATTTTTGAGAGGTGGAAAATAGCATTTCCTGCCATTTTGCGTTAAAAACGTTTATCAAAATGTTTAATAGTTTAATTTGTTGACACAATTTGGCTGTTTAGGCAAGTGAGTTGCCAGTTGCATTTACTTGCATGACATGTCATTTTACTGGCCCCAGGCAAAGTGGGAAATACTTGTTGTTGAACTCTGCTTTAGACACTGAGGTAATTTTGAAATAGCATTTTCATTACTGACTCAAGAGTCAAAAACACTTTTAGAATTTATGTAGTGCAATTTCTTCTGGCATACCTGACAACACAGATGCTAATATAGCTGTGAAAAGCCAATATAAGCTGATAATACTGGCCTAATGAGTTGGGCTCTGTTGTGTTAGAGGCACGGCATTGCAATGTGATGAGGTGCATTAAATTCTTAGCTCATAAAAGCTCTATCAATCAAGAGTGAATTCAGATATCTAATAACAAGCAGGCTATATTATTATTTAGTAGTGTCATATGAGAGTGGTGGTACTGGTAATTACAAATAATGAGGAATGAGTATGTATTGGCATTTCTAATAAACCCATGTCTTTGATTGATTGCTGCAGACAGTTTTACACGAGGCCTTCACTGAACCTGAGCTGTGTGAATGTATCTAACACTTGGCCTCTGGCAATCAGCACATCACAGCAATGGCACTGCTAACCCTTAGTTTAAATAAATAATGTGTTTCCAGCATCCCTACACTTGATTTGGACAGGCTCCCAGTCTATTGTTTGAGTAAAAAGCACTACACCTCACACTTGGAAAACTACTGTCTGTTGCTACCTTCCTTGCCTTCATGTGTAAAGTGAATATCCTGTTCAGCTGGCAGAACCCATCATCAGTCTGCAAGGGAAACACATACCTTAGTTCTGTTTAGTTTCCTTTCTGCTTACAGTCTTACTTACTATACAAGGTTAATTGTTCCTTAGTGAGCTGGCGTTTAAAGTTGCACTGGACGGGTCAAGGCAGCTTAAAATGCATAGTAAGGGCTACAACACAAGAGCCAGTGATCCTGTTGTCATCCACTATCACCATCAGACAAAGATGACAAAGACATTTAAGACTTAATACTTTATCAAAGTCCCTTTTACATGATTTTACAATATTAAAGTCCATAAAATCCAGGTATCTCTAGCTGCTATTCCCTGTAGCTCAGTTGATAGAGCGTGCACCCCCAGTGTACTGAGGCTATCAGTCCTCTGCAGAAGCCACCAATTTGATCCCCACCTGCAGTCCATTTGCTGCGTGCCATCCTCTCTCTCTCTCTCTCTCTCTCTCTCTCTCTCTCTCTCTTCTACCCCCTTTCCTGTCATATCTTTAGCTATCCCTATCAAATAAAGGCGAAAATGCCCAAAATATAATCCTAAAAAAAATAAAATAATAACACATACTAACATGAATTGTGATCTGTGCAGTTCTGTGGTCAATATCTCATACTGAACACTCCACAAGCTTATGTCATGTTGTTTGACAAGTTCTGCCCAGAATGTAAACAAGAAGATTACCACAGACAACAATGGCCCTGATATAATTAATAAATGAATTTCCAATTGCTTTTCATCACTAGAAGAGTAAACATTATGAATAATGCCCTTTAGTGTCTGTTCGTGATGGTTTCAAAGAGGGGGAACAGTCTGGTTTCCGTCTGGTACAGCTTTGCGACGTAACAACCACTGGTGCATGTGTGTTACAAGTCTTAAAATACACTTCACGTTATTCCCATAAGATCACTTCAGAGGTTTCCCTTGTCTTCTCCAAAAGACACATGCACACATTTCACCAACACTCCCTGTGTGGAATATTCCCTTTAAAATAAACTTAAAACTTAGCTTAAAGGCACTGTCTCACTGACATCTTCTGGTTTGAAGTCTCAACATCCTCTGCACATGTGACCACACTCTGTTGAACTTGTAGCCACTCCTAAAGTCCGAGTCACACTAGTGTTTCAAACCGAAATTTTGCTACGAAAAACAATTCATTTCAATCGTTGCCGAAGTAAAGGTACAGGAACCATTCACGTGGAGTTCAACCTTAGTGAACTTAAACACACAAATTTGTGCCATTGACCAAATACGAGCCATCTTGAGGGAACGAGGAGAAGGAGACATCAAAACAGAGCAAATTTTAGCTTCTTAGCCATGTCACAACATCCACTTTTTTTTAAATATCAGAATATCAACAGCTCCGTGAGACAAGGCTATGCTGCAAATAAATCTTTTGATTGAAATGTGTGAACTCTGAACTTCCTGTTTGTGACTAATGCACTCGATAAATAACGATTAGCAGGCTAGCTAGGTCAGTGTGCTTTCCTTCTCCCTCTTCAATAATCCTTAACTGAACGGAAAAACATACAATCCTGAGAACAAAGTGCCAGGTGGGAGTGAAAACACAGAAAACAGAAGGAAGCTCAAGAGGTAATCACTGACTAGGACTAGCATGTTCCTGGCATATTGCAGCCTCAGCTAGCCCTGTGAATATTTCACCCAGGCTCCAACTCCGCCTGCACGGATAAATTTGGCTGTGTCATTTTCTGGTCTGGTCACTGTGCCACACCTGCCTGACTGCAGCAATGTGCAAACTTCAACTACAGGAGGTTACTTTTGTTATGTTTGGCTACAACGAGTACACGCGCACCATATGACTGTGTGAGAGCAAAGCTGCCGGTCATCTTACCTGCGATGCGAATCACAGCCCTCTCTGCTGGATCCAGGACCTCCCCCGACGCTGACTTGGAGCGTTTGACCCTCTGGTGTTTGGACAGGTTCCAGGGCAGGGTGTCTCCAGGACAGGGGACGCCGCTCTTCTCTCCATAGCTTGCCTCCAGCGGGGTTCGGTCCCTGCGTCTGTCTTTACGCGTCGCCATCAACTGCCTTTCAAAGCGATGAAAAGACAGAGTTTGAGATTGTTTACATGAACGAGGAGGCACGCAAACATGACACCATGACTTTCTAATTGTGTAGAAGAACTGCCACCTACAGTATGATGTGATACAAACGTATATCAGTCATGATTATTGTTTGTCTTTCTGGGCTACTGTGGACACATGGCGGTACAACATGGCAGGTTTCATGGAAGAGGACCTACACACTCTGTAGATACAGGATTTATTCTAAGATTAAAAAATTGTCCTTACTTTCACATGATTATACATTAATGACAACATGACAACATATTTATGAATATTATTCCATTTCCATCATATTCTGCCAAAAAAGTATCCTTAACCTTACACACTGGACCTTTAAAAGTTAAATATGCATTATAGTGTTGTCACGATACCAACATTTTGGTATCGATACCGGTACCAACATCTATTTCGATACTTTTCGATACTTTTCCCAATAAAAAGAGAACACAAAAAATGTCAGTTTGTTACTTCATAAAGATCATGCATGTGTACATTTACAGCTCTGGAAAAAAAAATTAAGGGACAACTTCAAATTTATCGTAAATCAGCATGTCTACATGTATGGCAAAAAGTTTAAAAATCACTGTGAGAATATAAATATAATATAATGTAATGATATAAAATAAAATAATATAAATAGGCTATTTAAACCAGAGAAAGTGGTAGCTAATTGCAATGCAGCTTTAATTTTTTTCCAGAGCTACTTCTGTGGAGAGTGAAGGGGGCTGGCGTTGCTTTTAGCACTGAATGTGGCTTTTTTTCATGGGTATAAGTTATTACCTGTCGTTCTCTGAACCCCTTATGCAGGTCTGGATTTTTGTCCTTCAAGTGTTTTGCCAAATTGGAAGTGTTTCCACCCTTGGCCAGACATGTTTTGCTTCACCGTGCTCATTTGTTTTAAAGCCTTAGTATAGCATATAGCATATAGCCCATATAGCATTTCGCGCACCTGGTTTATCTACGAGTTGCGGCGTGGTGAAGGTTGCAGCAGCTGCCATTCTCTCCCTGCTCCTCTCTCTCTCTCTCTCTCTTTCTCTCCTTTATCTCTCTCTGTGGCTAGACTCCTTGCTTATTTTACTGGTTATCAAGAGGCACATTAGAAAACATCATCATCACAACAATGATCATTAGGTGCCCAAGGCCTCTGAAAATAAACATTCAACAACTTCTAACCGCACGAGGCTAATCATTAAACCACTAACTCTTTAATGTAATAGCCAAGAACCAAGGGGTAAAAGAGAGATGCCCAAACTCTACTAAAGCAGTTACTGTTGTGACAGGCTTTCTCTTGTGTGTTGTGACTTCACTCCTCTAATGTTTAACTGCCTTCGAAATGACAAGATAAAACTCAAAGTGCTTAATGTTCGATTTCCATAAAATGCAAAACATGGGGCTTGACACACAATCTACTTTGTGGAATATAACCAGAGGCGTGTGGAG
>JAJHUR010140321.1:120680-145854 GCA_027495735.1 Lutjanus campechanus | reverse complement strand
TCCTGCTCCGTTTGCTGCTACACGCTGCTCACTCGCTCGTCTGCTTGCTCCGGCTTGCGCGCCTCGGCTCGGCGCTTCGGCAATGCGGTGACGTCACGCGGCGACGTTTAAAAAAAAAAAAAAAGTAAAGTACCGGTCTCATCCAAGCGCAGTATAGTACCGTTTTAAATGCCTCAGTACCCCGGTACCAATTTAGTACCGGTATACCGAACAAGCCTAATGCATTATAAAAGAAGAAAAGAATAACTGTCATGCTTATTTTACTGGTTATCAAGAGGCACATTAGAAAACATCATCATCACAACAATGATCATTAGGTGCCCAAGGCCTCTGAAAATAAACATTCAACAACTTCTAACCGCACGAGGCTAATCATTAAACCACTAACTCTTTAATGTAATAGCCAAGAACCAAGGGGTAAAAGAGAGATGCCCAAACTCTACTAAAGCAGTTACTGTTGTGACAGGCTTTCTCTTGTGTGTTGTGACTTCACTCCTCTAATGTTTAACTGCCTTCGAAATGACAAGATAAAACTCAAAGTGCTTAATGTTCGATTTCCATAAAATGCAAAACATGGGGCTTGACACACAATCTACTTTGTGGAATATAACCAGAGGCGTGTGGAGATGCCTGCAGGGAGAGGCTCCATGACCATGATAACAGCATATATGGAGCTCCACTTGGTCACATGCAAAACTGAAAACGTTACACTGCACCTCTGTGACTTATTTTACTCTTCTAATGTGGACTTTGGTCAAGACAGGAAAGATGAGTTCAGTCAGTAAGTGAGTAAGTTCACAATGAGCTGGGGTTATTTTTAAGTATCAAACAGACACAGCAGAACCAGAGACATCAGCGATCTAAGTCAAAGCATGGCGCCTACATTACCCAAAATGCAATTTGACCACCAGCAGTTCATTTTTTTAGGTGTGTTATGCTTGTAAGGGCTAGTGTCACAGACATATGCTGCGTTGACTGGCTCGGCCCATTGCTGTGAGACACCAACGTCGCCGCCATAATGGTCTGGACAAAACTGGCAAACAAATACATGCAAATGGGGAGTTGCCATTTTTCTGGATAAAAAGTAGTATCACATTTTCATTTCTTGCATAGATCATAAACCCCGAAATATAGAAACTCACTGAAATCAGTTCAGAAATGTGAATATTATAGTGCTTTTTATCCAGAAAAACTGCAGCCGCCCTGTTACATTTGTTCACATGCTTGCCCTGTCAAATACAGCAGTGACACTGACATATAATCCAAAGACCAATGTGGCATCTTTGTATATCTATGGCTAATGTAGCCTCGAGCAGCTAGCCTCAAGCATATATGAGAATTGATATCACTTGAGGCAATTTATCACATTCCCCAGAAGGGCTTTATACAACTTTTTACCCATATGCAGTAGAACTCCACAAGACCTGTGAACTTCGATGAGTAAAACTGGCGGAGTTCAACTTTAAAGAGAAACTTTGTCACTTTTCATGCAGATGTCCAGGCAGTGTTGATGGTAAATGTAGTCAGTTGACGCAATGAATTCCTCAGTGCTGCTATACTGACCGAGAAAAGTTCCTCTGCCGCATACTTCCTGCATCCAGTGGTGTCACACACAGTGATGTTACTGAAGAACTAGAGGCTATATCAGCTTGGATCTTTAGTCTCCACTTCTGGGTAGCCAGGGGGTGTGCTTGATGGGGATGCACCGATACCGATACCAGCATCGGGTATCGGTCCAACACTGTCCTCATCTAGTCATACTCGTACTCATGAAACTACTCTGATAACTCACACCCAATACCACATCATGAAAAGTAGCTGCTCAACACAAGCAAATTTATAAAACACCTTGAACAAACATGACACAGAATTCAAGGCGTTTGCTGATGATTACCCTCTTTTCTTGGTTGCATCGTCATTATTGTAAGTGTAAAATTCCATGTAAGTCCATGTAAAACTGAAACAACCTCACAGAGCGCACCTGTAGACTGCAGCCAGCCGGTGTCCAATAAGTCCCGGTGGGCGTAAAGTAGTTCAATGCCTCAACTTATTAATTTGAAGACAAAGAAAAAAGACCACTGCCACCAGTCTGTAACCCCACTTTTCTTGGTAATAACTGAGCTGCAATTTCTCTTTGTGTACTCTTCTTTATTCTCTTCGCCAAAACGGCCTGACAATGCAGTATACCTAATTTAACTCTTTGGAGTTCACAGCAGGGTAAACATTACTGTTAGACATGACAGCCGTGATTAGCCAAAGGTAAAACTGCACTTTGACAAAGTTAAATATGCATCACTGTCCTACAGCGGATGTTAAAGTGTAAAACTGCTTTACATTGCTAACAATCACTCACTATGTGTTTTGTTTTAGACTGTTTGCTCAGACCTTTGCCTTCAGGTTAAACATTTACCAGTAATGTGCAGCTCAGTTATAAATAGTGACACAGCAGCAAAGAAATCATCTATGTCACTGTGAAATATCACAACTCACTACGTATGACATCATACCCATCTTACATGCCACTGTTTTGTACAGTACATTTTGTATAGTGTGTGTATAGTGTGTATAGTGTGTAAGACTTTATTTGTGGAAATAAATTCTTCATAAAATGATTTGCAGTTAAAACCCAAAAGTGACTGACAGGCAAATACGATAAAATAAAATATAGCGGTTTATATGATCAAGAAAAGTAAGGCTCGAATGTGTGAAAATAAGTATCAAGATTAAAACAGTTTAAATACACACACCTCGGTAATGGTTAGGCCTTACTTAATAAAAGTGAAACCTACAGTTGTAAACCTTAGCTCAATAAATACAGGTACATAAGTCATCAGCTCTCATAAACACTGTGTATGTGTGTCAAATAAACAGAAGTGGTGTTTCCTGAGTCACTTAACTGTCATCATAAATACTCAAAGAGAACTTCAAGGGCATGCTTTCACTGTCACAACAACAGTGACTTGTAAGACGTACAGTATGTGTTAAATTCTTTGAGTAAAGACATATTTCTGTGACAGTGACACGCCCACTGGAAGAGATAACCCGGCGTTCAAGGACCGGCACCATTACAGCAGGTGATATGCCTTGATGTTGTCATGTTGTGTTGAGTTGGCCTGAGTTCAGAGTCCTCGCCTTTGTTAAGTTATCATGCCGCACATGTAAATGTTTTGACAGTCAAGTTAGCACTGGACCATGATGTCATCATTAAACAGGCCACAGTAACCAGACGGGCAGCAAATAATATGACCAGAGATATTACAGTTATGTTTTTCTGTGCCAACACAGTATAAGTATTGTTTCTGGAGCAAAGGTTTACACTACTGACACTTGTTGTAAATGTTGATAGTAAACACTGTCAGATACCATAAGGCAACACTCTATATGCTCCTTGTTGGAACACATTCATGATATTTCCAAAGCTGCAACAATTAGTGATTAACTGATTAGACAATTGAGAGATAATTCATTTTAATTCTGTTTCAGTGGATTCATCGTTTTATTAATCATTTTTCAAGCAAAAAATGTCAAAATTTTACTTGAGCGCAAGGATTTGCAGCATTTCTTTGTCATTTATGATAGTTAATGGAGAGTATTTGAGTTTTGGAGAGTCAGGATGCCACTTTTGCACTTTTGGGAAATTGTGATGAGCATTTTACACATCTTTTTGACCCTTTATAGAAACAAATGACTTCAAAAAAAATAAAAATAGGCAGATTAATCGATATGGAAAATAACCATCAGTTGCAGTCCTAGATATTTCCTGAGAGATTTGTTAAAGTTGCCTGGGGTCCAGACATTTAAATCAGTTGACTGAAGATGGAAGCGGTGTAAGGAGCTGACTATTCTGACTGATTTCAGGCAGCTGTCAATGGTAAATAACACTACACTTACGCAGATGCCATTGCATTAAGAATGTGTGTTTTTGGTCTGTTTCAACGATCACAGGCAATATTAGTGTCCTGACTTTTGAAATTAGAATTTACCCCGGCCTTTACTTGGTGATGACTTCCCTTATGGTTATACTGCATTACAGACCACACAGTAATGACACAGAGAAATGAATGGCCAGTGCTGCTGGATTAGAGTAAAAGCCAGTCTGCTCACTGGCTCATAAATTTTAAAATGTCAGAGTCTTTTTGTAATGTTGTTGACAGCATTAAAACTGTGGTGCAATAGGGGTGACAGCTACAGCATGATTAGAACAAGCTTATTCGGGGCTATGGTGCAATTAAACCGTGCATGATTTTGCTGGGCACCTTAAGGACTCCCAGGAGCCTGCAATCCCTGACTACTGGCCTTATGCACCTGCAACAAACTGATCCAAAATGCATTGTACAATATCTGAATAATGAAATGACTCAGTAAGACAAGTTAACACTAGACTCCTCTCACTGTCACTCCCAGTTTTTCTGTAACACTTCACCCAAACACATGCACACACATTAGCAGTGAGGACGTGTGTTGTCTTACCTTGCTGCTGTGCTGGATCGGTGCGTAAAAGCCTGTCAAAAAGCCATGAATGCAGGTGCCGGTGCTTCAGTCCGTGTCCTGCAGGTTATCGCCAACCAAAACAAATAAAGTCCTCTGGAAGCCCGTGTGTATGACGGCGCACTGGCATGCGGGTGTGTGTGTGTGTGTGCCGGTAATGTTGAGATAGCCACTCCTTTTACGGGAGGCAGGGCTGGACTGAAGGAGGCTGGAGAGACGACCCCGCCGTGCGGAATCCGCAGTCATCTGTGGTGTTTCTCCACTGGCCCCGCTCGCTCTTCTTTCTCACCCAACATCCCGCCCCGGCGACACCCCCCGAATTTAGAGGTCGTTAATCATTCATGCATCCGTTCACTGGCACCCCAAAGCTGCCAAGTGCTGCGTCTGATCTTCATAATTGCAGAGGAAAAGGAGGAAGCACAACGTCCTTGCCGGAACGCTCAATCCACACCGCGGACCTGCTGTGGAGTCAGTGTACCGATCGAGAGCAATTAACGTCGGTGTTTCTCCTCCAGCAGCAGCAGCAGCAGCAGCAGGGTCTGGTGCAGCGGTGAAAAGCTGCATGACTCACTGTTCGATTAGTTTGCCTGGCTGTCCCAGGATGAGCATTGTTGTGTCTGCAGGTAGCTGAGCTCTCAGGGGTGGGAGAGATTAAGAAAATTAACCTTTTTTAGACTGTGGTGGTGTTTGGATTAAGCCATCCTAAAAGGGAGAGAGCTGTTCAATTACATATTCACGTGTCAACCGATATCACGTGACACTGTTTTTTAAAAAAAATGCACACCGTGTAACCTCATGGGGAATGTTTATAACCAGAATATTTATGAATTATTCATTAGTATTAAAAGGTATTATATTATTTTTCTTATTCTACTGTCTGTCTGGTGTCCAGTCATTGTTAATCATTACTATACTGGGAAACATTTTTAAGTGCAACCATTATGTAAATCTTAAAGCCAAAATAATAATAGAATGAATTCCCTGGAGAAATACCATAAGGCCAGCATCTTCTATTAACAGGCCTGAGTCAGTATTAATTCCTGCTTAATGATTTGCTGTATAATGTAACATGTTCAAGGTCTCTCAAACAATATAGACACTGCTTAGTTGGTTCTGCTGGATTTCTGCAGGCGTCAACAAGCTAAAATCAGAGTTTTCTGGGACCTTTTTGAGACCATTGCAAGAGTAATTTAAAAACTATTTCACCTCCATACTGGCAAAGAAGTACGTGTGCAGTCTGCAGTTTGGTTCAGTGTTTGTTTCTTTTGTTACCGTCGCAGTGTAACCAATAGGCCTGTTTCTCCAAAACACACTTAAAAGCAAGACTAAAGTCAAAGCCAACTTTATAAAATTACCATTAACTTGTGAATTTTTGCAGACCTGTCAAAGGCATATCTTAGACATTTCAAGACATATTTAGAGACATTTAACGCCTCAAATTCCAAAGTACTATTTTACTCTAAGATTTTTAAGGACCTGCAGAAATCCTGGTCTATTACTTCTGAATAAAGTCCAGGTGGAATGAAACTGTGTAATGGAGTGTAAAATGAATTACCTCAATTACAATTGAACATTTTCAGGCCTGCACAAACCCTTCACACACACACACACCAAGGGCAGACAAAAAGTAGACACTGCTTCATTTTAAGGAGTCAAAACTGAAAAGGTTAGAAACAAGACATTAGCTAGCCAAATTAGCTAACAGTAGGCCTAACTGTACAGCGACCGTCCTCACGACTTAAACACAGGTGTTATCAATGATACTCATTAATGTCCTGTTCAGTTTAGTGTAGCAGAGCCTTTCCAGTGAGCACAACTTACACAATACCGGCAACCTGTCTCAGTTTGACCGGAATGGAACGCGGCCTTGATTAGTATCATTGGCAACACCTGTGTTTAGCCTATTATTTCATGTCAGAATGGCTGCTGTGAAAAAGGTGAATTAGGTAGACAGCTCTCTGATTTTCCATCTCTCTCCAACCATGTTTTCGACCAACTCCAGTTCCCCAAACTATCAAGAATGTCAAAAACACCTTATAACTTTCTGCCAATCACAGGTACTGTATCTTACAGCACTGTCGTTGGCAGCTGAAGTGACTGACAGGCATCACAGTTTGTAAACTCATGACATATTCACTAACACCCTGGAAATCCCATAATGTCAATAAACAGTGCTCTTTGTCTTTGCTTAACTGCAGTCTCTTAACACTCATAACAGTTAAACACTAACATGTCAGTAGGTCCTGCATCAAGATACAATTTGTGCAATCCATCAAGCTATGAATATTTATAAATCAACAAGCTTTGTATTAGTTATCATGTTGGTAGCTCTATGAAATTAGCATTCACTGATAAAATATCATACCTATCATATGCAGGTTCTCTGCAAACATAGGGATGTAATTTATGGGTTTCTGTACCGTACAAGGACTGTGAATCTAGCCACTTAGAATGTCGCAACCACTGAACATCCTCAGCACACTATAATACTACACAACAGCACAAGATCCATTAGTGCAGCCTAATGGAAAAAGCACTGAGAAGTCCAGACATAATCAACCGCCAGTGCAGAGGTCAGGCAATACATCCGCTCAGTGAGACTGTTTTTCTCTGATTTTCATACAAAGCACATCCGAAGATGTCCTGAAAATACTATCTTGTGATAATCTTTGCAAATCAGCCAAATACTCCTCTCTTAAACTGCAAAATTAAACCTTAAAATGGACAAATTATTATACCTTACTGCAGTAAGTATTATTGCAGTATTACCTATTATTTTTGTTATTCGTGCTGTCCCTTTATTTTTTCTTTATTTTTAAGGCAGAGGGCAGAAAAGGCAAATATTTTATAGTTGCTTTGTACAACGTAACCTCCTATCTGCATTCTAGCCCACTTGTGAACACAAATTGTTGTTTTAATATTACATCACATTGTAAAATTGTCATGAACCACAATGCTATTGTTACTATTTATGAATTCATTTGTATTGTTTATTATAGATAATATTTGGTTAATGTTTTTTCATCAATTTGTGTGGATTTTGAGTAGTAATTGGGCTGGAAAACATCAAACCAATTTGGCAACACTGCTTAGGACCCTCACAAAATGCAGCATCTAGTTCAGACCTCTTGTCATAGTTCAAATGTCTATAAATTATGCGGCTTAAAGGAGGAAAAAATATTTCACCAAAAAGTTCAGTCCAAAAAAACACAAATCTGAGTAGGACTTGGGACCATCTGAGGCGGCAAAATCTTATTTAGTTAGTAACACTAGACTTAACCCCCTAACCATATAACATGTCATTAAAACTAGCAGAACTTCAACCAGCTTCAAAAGTAAAATGCTGCTTACGCATTATTAAATAAGTAACAGTCTAATCTCATGTATAATAAACATCAGTCACAGGTACTTTAACTTGTAATGGAGTCTTGGCTTTTAGGTCGCGTTCACACCAGCCTTGTTTAGTCCAGTTGAACTGAACCCTGGAGCGTTTACCTCCTTGGTGCAGTTCGTTTTGGTTGGTGTGTATGCTGGCCTCGAACTCTGGTGCGGACCAGTCAACCACTCTCGGGTCCGCCTGGTAGGGGTGGTCTCGGACCGCTATCAAGTGAACTCTAGAGCGGTTTACTTCTGGTGTGAACCCCATCCGCACCAATCACAGGAAGCGCGCCGTTTTACACGTCATATCAGTAAACAAGAGCTGCTTTTATGATGAGCCAACTTTGTGATTTTTACATGTATGTGATTGTGAACTTTTTATTGTCCACTTACCTCAATGGTCGCGCTTGTTTGGCAAAAGAAAAAACACTGTGGTAGGCTCTCATTATTGCCTGTCGTCTTCTGTGATATGACCGTCCGATTGCAGAGCGTCTTCTGCGACGTGCGTGTATTAATACATTATTTAATTGCCACAGTCTTACCAGCCATTCATATGCGCGGTCCGTTAAAGTCTGCTGATATGCAGTCCAGATCAGCACCAACATGAAAATGAGCAGACGATGCTCCATGATGTACAGTAAAAATTGCGAGGAATTTGTTGTCTACCTGCCTAAACTGTATAAGCAATCACCGAATGGCATTTGCTGCCACGTGACAATTTTTGGACCGTTTGAGTTTGGCCTTTGTGAACACGAACCGGACCAATTGAAAAATTGCATCATCCTCGCTTTGGTTCGAATCAGAAAACGGACCTTTTGGTGTGAACACGACCATAGTCGAGTAAAGGATCTGAACACGTCTTTCACCACTGCTGCTCTGGAGACACAGTGTCCATGTACCCGCTCACCTCTGCTTGTCAAGGAAAAGTCAATTATCTTGTCAGTGACAAATGTCTCACTTTTCCCTCACAGCCAGATGTGTACAGCCTAGTGCAGAACATGTACCAGACACTCAGTGACCTGGGAAGGGCATGGCTCCTGTGACCTTGAATGATACAGTGCAGGGGAAGACAAACCACAGTGATGTGCACAATCAACTGTTGACAACATTTTTTATATGACTTAACAGTACAGGATCATCAAGGCCATTCACAGAACCAGCTTTTTTCATTACGGCCAGAAAGGAGCTGTTATAGAAGTGATACAAATCTGAAAAAAAGTAGATTCTGATAATAATGAGATTAGGGCAGACTTTGAACACTCAGAGCACTTGAATGATGAAACGATATTTCCAGACTTTTTCCTTCATTTGCTCCCAGCACACAGACTCAATAAAAACATTATCATCTCAAAGACTATGCAGATAAATACACCTGAGACATTCCCATCGTTGTACAAAGGGGCTAACCTTGTTTGACAAGCTGAAATTGGTGCGGTGCCAGTGTAACAGAAGGAAATAATGGCCTACTTTCCAATGCAGCATCTGCACTTAATGCTGTCTGCCTGTATTAGTATAAATGTAGCAAGTTGATACCCTGTATTAAGTTACAACTGGTAGCATCAATGCTGCTGACGACATAAAAAAGAAGCTTTTTTTTCCAACAAATTCACTTGATTGTACTACTGTAAAACAAGGCTCACCGCAGCCAATTAACTACTATGTAGTAAGTGATCATGTACAGTGAACAGGCCATTACAGTGAAATGAACCCCCACAGGCTGATGCAGGACCCCCTTCAGGATTATTCAGGATTAAGACCCCTCTACTTCCTGTCCTAAATTAGAGTATAAGTATTTTAGTGTAGTTTATTACATGGCTTTGTTTAATACTCGTTTCTGATTATTCAGTTACAACACATACAACAAGGTTATTTCTTTATAGCAGACTGTCGCTATGTATTACACACTAAAATACAATGCGTGTAAAACGCCAAAATTGACCATGAAATTCAAAATGGCCGATTTCCTGTTGGGTTGAGCCTATGGGTCCAAGAGACTTTTTTGAGCGACTGGTACATGTGTGTACTGATTTTCGTTCATGTCGGTTGAATGTGCCACCGGGGCTACACTTTAAAGGGCATGACCAAGCCATTTGGCCACACCCATCCACAACACATCATAAGTTCAGGCCTGGACCACTATTGAACATGTGAAGTTTCAGGCAGCTTCGACCAAATAAAGGGAAGTTAATGCAACTTCCTGTGTTTTGGCGAAACATCTACCTTCGCCGTGCCATCATGGCAGTGCCGTTTGATGATACGTCAGGATCTTCACAATATAGCACTACCAAGGTCTGAAGGCCTTTCTGACTGTTAGAAGTCTCTGTGTCTCTGTGATCCATTAACATTTCCAGGCCACTGTTTGGAGTCTCCTAGCTACCTTTTACATCTCCTTAGTCATTCTGCCCAGTTTGGTCTTTATTTGGTCTGTAATTTTTAGGTCTTGCCAAAGCATCAAGACAACCAAATGTTTTGCCTCCTACTAGTTTACTGTTTGTGTCTCTGCATTAATTAGCTCTCTATTTACTGCTCTGAGGCTGTGTGGACAGAAGTCTGCCAGCAAAGGATTTAAAGGCCCGCTTTCACAGACCAAAGCTTCTGAGACGCTTTATTTTTTTTCTTCAGTCCATTATCTTTCAATTCCCAATTCCTAAATGCAAGAAAACAAAACAAAAATGAACTAGGAAAAAAAACAACTAGAACAATAAATGACAATAAATCACAACAATAATGATAATAATGACAATAAAAGACATGAAGGAAACTATGTTTGCAAACTGTAAGAACTTTCCTTAATCAATCTTCTGGTAACATTAATGACCAATCAGTCAATTGATTGTTCATTTTGAAAAATATTATAGATTTTTCTCATATATTTCTCCAAAGCAATATGTTGAATATTCTCTGACAGATTTGTGCAGCTACAGTATGACTCATAAAAAGAATTACAGGCCTAAATATTAAACACATATAATTGAATTTCAGATAACATGCACAGTGTGCTCATAAAAAATATTCCCTGCTATATTTCAGATCTTGAATTATTGATTCAATTTTACATGATCAATCAAATAACACTGGCTAATCATCCCTAGTACTTACTCTTAAGATTCATATCCTAACCAGATATGAATCCCAAACATCTTCAAAAGTACACTTAGAAATTCAAACCAACAGTTTGCCTCAGTAGTTAAGTCACTTCAGCTATGGTGCAAATGGTGGTACTCAAGCTCCCTCCAGTGGTAAACTTTAAAGTGCCCTTCTAATGGGCAGAACATGACAAAATGCCCTCCAGGGCGGCCCCTCTAGTGAACAAACCACGATTACAGTTTTTTCGATTGCTTAAGCACAACTTTGAAAACAGGGCAGACTTTGTCAGAACACTACACACAGTTCACACGTCAACATATCCAAGTAGCAGAACACCGCAGATCTTTTGCAAAATTAAACACTTTATTCAAAACTATACAATAATTTGTTCTTTATTTTTTTCCATGTTTCATTTGAGAAAAACTGTAAAATATGAGCCATACCTACCAATGGGCTAACCACCTCCAAAAGTTTCTGTCCTTTCAGAGTTACTCTGAGAAGTTTCCTAAATCACCCATTAAAACTCCTTGCTAGAATTTTTTAGGCCAATTTAGGAGCTCTCTGAGAGTATTCTCACAATGTTTATGAATTCTGACCCTAATCTGCACCAGTAGTGTGGACGTACACACCTCACCCTGCTGCTCACTCACCAAATGGCTAACCCCAAAATAGCTCAGTGGTCAGGTGTTCAGAGCTGCTTCTGAGCCGGCCAGAGCTGAACTGTCATATAGTTTAGTGCTGAACAAGGAATTATGGAGCAGGTGCCAACAGCAGGTTGTGTCCTTTTAGAACAGTGGTTCTACACCTTTTTTGCACCAATGCCCCTCTATGAATCATCTCTTACTGCCCCATGAAATAAAACGTAGATTCATTTTCTTTCCTGAATATCGATGTTTATTTTTATTCTGTGTTGCAACATAAAAAAACATTGCTTAATAACAGATATGATTTAACTGCACAGTTGGAACATCATCATCATTTCTCAGGGAGCAAAAAAAAAAAAAAAGCCACGTGAATAGAAATTGTATTTATGAGTTTTCACAAATGCAATGGTTAGAAATTTGACATTCAAACCTTAATTTAATTGTCTTGGTATTGATCACAAACAGCAGCCAATTAGAGATGGCAAACGAGTCAAAGTCTTTTTAATTGTTTCAACAAAAACTACATAGCAGCCCACCAAGGAAAAAGTCTGAGGTTATTGGAAACAAAAATGAGGAATATATCGACTATTCAATTCAGGCCTATTTAGGCTTTATTTACATACTTTGCTTTCAAAGGAAATAAGCTTAGTTGCTTTGAAAGTTAATGTGAGCCCTGCGCTAGGTGGTTCTCTGACAGTTTCTTCACTGCTGGTTGCAGAGAAGTTATCTGAGTCCATCTTTTTTTTGTTGTTTGTTTAGTTCATTTATTCCTCAGAGAACTTAGCTCCAACACTCAATTCCAACATGTTATACCCCCCTTTGAAATGCCCAGACCTGCTTTTGGAATGTTTATGTATCATATGTGTGCATGCTGAGGAGGCTGGAGGGAACAAAAGAGACAGCGTCAGTTGATTACAGTCCTGCTGACACTGCCTGTGTGTCCAACGGCGTTCTGCACTCACACCTCAACACAATCACCTGCCGCAGCCAGGGACTATAACAAGAGCAACACTGCCCTCCAGTGGAATTTAATTGAAAAGAAAATATTTCCCCAGATTCTATTACTGTAAAAGTGGGACTGAGTTCAAGGCAGGTCATGGATTATTTGACCAATTCCTCATGAGAACAGTCTTATTAAACCAATTGGAAGAAACTTTGTCTTATCCACAAAGCCTCAGACATAACATTCACCACATCAATAAAGATCATCCTATTCCTCAAGCACTTAACATTCTCCAGGCATCGACTTCCTTACCCAACGGAAATACCACCTTAGCCACCGTGAGCCTTTTTCTGTTTAAAGCATCATATTTTTTTTATCTGTTTGTGTGAAGGAAGGCGCATATTTTCAGAGAGCAATCACGCCAATAAAGCCATGAAGTAATGACGGAAATCTGGCACGCTAAAGCAAACGTTATGTTCAGTATATATGATTTACATAAACAATAAATGGAAAGACTGAACGCTTCTCTGCAATGAGTCACTTCTGGAGCAGACTGCATCATGGGAGAGTGTGCGCTGGCAATAAGAGGGCAGCAGAGCGCTTTGAGATATGTTTGCTCGAACTTATGACTGTGTATCAACAATATTAAAGTGGAAATATAACGTGATTATTACTAATCATCAAACACACTCGTCACACCACACAGGCATGCAGGATGCAGCACTGGCCAGATGCACACACAGACATGCACAATCCACACGCCCATGAGTCCACACACACACACACACACACACACACACACACACACACACACACACACACACACACAAACGAGTCGAGTGCGAAACCACATATGCACACAGGAGCACTAGCTCGCCATAAACCACATTCATACACACACGCACACTCCTGCAGTGCATACCTCCCCACTACTGGTCCAGACCCAGACACCGCATGCCAGTGCACCTCGCTCCCCGAGCCGCAGGCCGCAGGAGTAGAAGAAGAAACAGATGGGTACCAGCTGTTTGGATGAGAGCCCTGGGTACACAGCTACTGTATTGCAACCCACACTCACACACACATGCATGCATGAACACGAACTCATTCAAGTTGTTTAACTGCGCCCATGCCTATGCCGCTACTAGTATTTACTTACACAGCCTTTACAGGTAAAGTTTTGTTAGGGATCTGTTAGACCGGTCCAGGGCGGGGGAGGGGGGCTCACCTTGAGAGCCACTGTGTTAGACAACTGAAGATGTGAGGTCATCACTGAGATTCAGACGGATTTACTGATGTTAAAATGGTGCACGGACCAACTTTAAACAGGATGTACAATGCACGTTTGGATAGTGACATTGTTTTAGCCCTCTGAGCAAGTGCACTTTATTTAAGAATAGAAAAAGAGAAACAAAAGAAAATCCTAACTAAGAGGTCAAAATGCTGACTTTGAATGTGTTCATGTCCAAGAGTCTGTTGCTCCAAAATGTCTAATTCTCTTGACCGGCCGAGCCACTAAACATGTGTTTCACTTGCTGAAGGAAAAATAGAACGTGAAAAGTGCCCAGAACAAGCAAAAAGTAAAGGCTGCTGCACCTCAGGCATCACCAGGGAAGTAATCTCTATAAATAGATATCTGCATATGAGTTCGGAATCTGGAGGCAAGGAACAAGACTTTGGTAGTCTAACCGAGTTTGTAGTAGTATTGACCAATCACGTTTGAGTGGGTTTTGGTTGCATGCAGGTGAATAGTCCATGTGGAGAGCAGAAGAGGTGGAACCCACTGGCTATTGCCTGGCAATGATTTACTAATTGTTTTTTTTTTTGTTTTTTGTTTGTTTGTTTTTTTAATTTATCTGCATTAATTGTAAGAATCAATCCGGTTGTGGCATTCGTCTCTCAACTCCAACTCCATTCTTGCATCTCAAGTTGCTAATCAGACTGTAAACAATGACCAACGCAGGGAGGATGAAGTCTTGGCCCACATATTCCTTTTCCAGGTATCTGCTGGCACTGGAAGCCCAGAAACACTGGCCATTGCCCCCAGGTTCTAAATCATCATCACATGATAGCCGACACGTTCCAGTATTGCCAGGGAAGATGCCAAGTGTCAATGTCCTGTGTTCGTTTGAACCATCCGCCCACTCCGCACACTCCGTATGTGGACTATCTTGTTCTTTATAATACGTTATTTCACTTCCCCCTTTGCTCCTGTAATAATTACTTCAACTATTACAAGTTAGACACCGAACACTAAATGTAAATATAGATCATAATAAGATACGTGAGGTGGGCTGCATAATTGAACTGTTTTGGTTTGCACTCGCAGCTTCGACTGATATCATCCAGCAGCAGCAGCAGCAGCAGCAGCCGGGTGTTTTCAGCCCAAGTCATTTAAACTTACTGTACTCCACCTGTCCAGCACCAAACAAGACAAAGACAAAGCTGGCAACTACGTGGTGAATACAGTGGAGCATTTAGCAACTACAGAGTCAGAGAAGCTGGTGGAGAACAAAACAGAGCTAAAAGGAGAATGAACATTGGATTGTGTGTGTGTTTACAGCTTGTTTTGCTGAAAAAGTTTAAATTAGATGACTTAAATTGTTTAAGTTGATTGTCAAAATGATTAATGGTCCACTAATATTCAGGGGAGATGTATAAAAATGGCTAAAACTCCCCCCATATAAGTAATTTGATCAAAACACCTTGAAACTGTGCTGAAAGTTTGTAATTGTTACATTTAAAAAGTAATGCACTGGTAGACAGAGATAGACAATTTTTTTCTTCACTACTACTACAAGTAATAGTAGTAAAAGCACTTACAGATAGGCCTGAATAAGGTAGCAGTGTCCTTGTTAGCGGTGTAAGACAGCAGGTGTAAGTGTTGAAATCGTATCAGGTTGGAACAATCCATGGAGAGAGTTACAGTATAAAAACAGGATATGAAATGAATATAACTTTAGAAGTTTGTTTTCTCAACAACTGCGACCACTGTTCCCTAAATAGACGTCAAGTTAACCATCCACAATGAGGGCAGTGGACGCTGTTGATCATCCAGGATTCTCTTTCTTTCTTTATGTTTCCTGCCTGAACCCAGCAATTTCTGATCCAACCTCAACTATCAACTTTCTTCCTATGAGTCAACTGAGGTGGTGGCTCCTTCAGCTCATTACAACATGACTTATTGAAACCAAAACTCTCCCTCTAATGCCTGAAATGCATGCTTCCTCTGTCTGAATGCCATTAGTTACAGCCAGCGGTTGTTCTCTCTTATTACATTCACTTTGAACGCAATCTGTCTCATTAAATAAAAATTCAGCATTGTGTGAAGTACAGTAAAGTCAGGGTTTAATTCCTCGGTACTTGAGGCTGCTGTGACAGTCCTGCCACTACAAACGTGACATTAAACATCACAGAGCGCCATCTGCGCAGCTTTACCGGCATCCTGGAGCAACACTCGATACTGTACCAGCGATTGAACACGGTGCAGGAAAGAAATGACAAATGGGAATGGTATTGTGTGTATGGTTTAACCACGGTCGTCCTGTGATTTCCAGCCTCAGTGCTGATGTGGTCTGGCCAGTGTGGGTTTAGAGGGCAGACCAGAGCAACAGTAGGCTGGTTCGGGATCTTTTTCCCTCTCCAAGCCAACAGGATGTCTTTAATGAACCACAGTGTGTTTGAACTGTCGCATCTCGCCATACAGCAGTCCAGCCCTCATCGCTGGCGTGCACAACATGAAAAGGAAGAGGCAGTGAAATAAGAAACACGCTAAATACTGAAGATGTATCAAATCCAGGAAACGCTGTCTCCGAGACAAAGACCACAAATCAAGTGTTGGCCATGGGGCAACGTCTTTGGGTATTGTGGAAGTTTCAAGTGACTGGGGCAGCCCTGTTCTTGTTGTGCCCAGGCAAGTGTTTTTCACTTTCCTGCACTTGCAGAATTAAAGATGCTAACTAGAACCATAAAGGGTTTTTCAGTTTGTCCCCATAAGAGAACCCTTTTTGGTTCCTGGTAGAACCTTTTATAAAGGTTCCACTTGGAACCCTTTCAGAGGGTTCTACTTAAAATCCAAATTAAAGGGTTGTACCTGGAACCATCTCTGAAAGGTTTCACTCAGAACCCCCTCTGAGAGGTTCTAAACGATAACCCTTCTATGGTGAAATATTCCCACCCAGAACCCTATCTGGGGGTTCTGACCAGAATCTTTCCACCTTCTAACAAGAACCCTTTTATATTCCAGTGGTTTCATGTAAAACACACCCAGGAATATCTACCCCGAACAGTTTTATGTTATGGTACTCTTAGTTTTTCCCAAAAATGGTTCTTTACATGAAAATTGTTCCTAATACAACTCTTAGTCTTACAAATAAACCTTGACAAAGTCTTTCTTAAAAAAAAAGAAAAAGAAAAAAAGAGTTGTTCGAAACAAATAGTTCTGGGTAGAACCTTAGCCTCGGGATCTGTCATGAAACCTTTTATATTCCAAGGGCTTTGCCTAGAACCAGAAAATTTTTGCATTCCAAGGGTTTTATCGAGAGCCCATCCAGGGGGTTCTACTTCAACAGTTGTCTCTGCAGATCTGTCCAGAATCTGTCCACCATCTACGGGTACTAAAAAGAACCCACCCAGGAGGCTCTATCAAGAAACCTTCTGTAAGGTTTTATCTAGAATGCACCCAGGGTGTTCTCCTGAGAACCCATTTATATTATGGTACCCTTGACAAAACTCTTCTTCCAAAAATGTTTTTTTTGGATGAAAAGGGTTCTGAATGCAACCCTTAGTCTTACAAAGAACCCTTGACAAAGTCTTTCTTTAAAAAAAAGGGTTCTTCAGAAGCAAAAGGTTCTGGGTAGAACCCTTTTGGGACTCTTATTTCTAAGAGTGCGCCATCTTCATGTCAGGTTTGACGCGACCTCGGAGTCAGATTGCAGCCAGTGTTTTAGTGAAGACTGAAGCTGCTTGTTGATTTATTTCTGAGGGTTTTTAGGGAAACACTGTTGTTTACCACAGGTCCCACTGTACTGAGATTGACCCTGTTTGCTTTCTGAGTGAGTTTACCTGTTATGTCCACAAGATGGTGTTGCTGGTGTATCATATAACCCACCGAGCCGCAGTGCCAGTTATTGTGGCAGCAACAAAGAGAAAACAAGCTCACATCATTATCACGATATCTGCAAACTGTGGTGATGGTTCAGTAACTGTGAGTGTTGATATGCTGCATATTGTTTCAATTACTCCAAACTGTTGTTCCAGACCATGCCATAGGAAAATGCTCAAAATACTCCATGTTTGATCTTGTGGGCTCTTGTGAAACTGGAAATGAATGGTGATTAACTATAATGATGATCATCATGGTGAAAGGTTTTGTGCCACAGGTTATTTGACTGTGAGCTGGTCTATGTAGAGTAGACCTAAAAAGGAAAGCCCTTCAAACTATTACTGTTTGTAAAGACACGTGGAGCTAAAGAGTCACATTCTAGTTTATGAAACAAGATGATTTACAGTCGGCAAATAAACTTGTGTCGTATTTAATCAGAAAATGGCAGTGACTCAAAGACACAAAATCTGTCAAAGTGTAACGAAGTTGTTTTCCTTTCCACCTCGCATGGCAGTTGGAAACAAATGAACTGCTTCAGTCTAGCTCGGTTTTATTTGCGTGTGTGAACGTGTGCATGTGTGTGGTGTTGTAGCGGGAGGCTTTGTAGCGTTGAGTGAGAGAAAAGGATATGGCTATGATTAAAGTAGGCACTAAAGCAAAGGTGGTAATTGGGATCATAAACACTCACTTTTCCATTTACCCCTCTAATGAAGCGTTCCTGTTTATTCTGAGGAGCCGATTCATCAGAAAAACAGCATCCACTCGGAGCTATTCTTGAGTGTTTAGCACGCTTAAGATCTGCTTATATTATGGTGGCAGTGTGATGAGGGAAGTCAACAAATAGTTTACAGGACGTAGCATAAACAGGCTAGTTATCAACAGCTAATACAATATCACTGCGCTGAAGCTGAAACGCTGAAACGCTGAAAAAGTTGAAACAGTCATTTTGAAACCAAGTTTCCATCCAAATTTAACACAAACTTAAAATGAATATTGGAAAAAGAAAATGCGAATTAATGCATTCACTTCTGCTATGCAAATATTAAGAGCTGATCGCACTGAGATATACAGCTGGTGGTGCTAATTCCCCAGCTGGGTGCAGTTAAAACCATTGCATAATAAGAGGATGCCGGTCAAACCTCGAATGAATGAAAACCACATGAAAACATGATGGTTTCATTTATTCATTGAAGGGGAAGCTGTCCATTGCCCATTGCAGTTTGGATAGGTTTAGGCGCCAAAAATGCAAGTGGTTGTTTCAGAGCAATGGGCCTTCAGAGCCGTTTGTTTTTGGGATAACAGGCTGTCAGACAAATCGGCAGTCAGTACAATGGGGTTTTGTAATAATGCACTGTCCAAACAAAGGTATAGCACCTATGTTAGGAAGGTTATATCTCCTTATCACTCCACACAAATGCAGATAGGGGTTGGAATCTCTTGGTATCTCGCGATTTGATTTTATTCTGAGGGCTCTGATGACATGATAAAATGATTTTCAGTGCATTTTAAGCTTTTAAGCCAGGGGGGTGCTGGTTGGATTCTATCCTAGTTTACAAGTAAACATGATGTAAATGTTACATTAAGGGATGGGAACCTTTTTATCCAGTTTTATTCACGATCTATTCATCATTGAATGGATAGAAAAGGGGGCACAATTTTCAGCCTGTTGCTCCAGTTTGCCTGAAATACAATTCGAAGCCTAACTGGCAAGTAAAACAGTGTGTAGCCTTTTTATTTAAAAAAAAAAAAACTTCATTAATTAATGAATTAAAAATTTGAAAGCATCATACAGTCCCCTGCCTGTATGAGAATAAAAAAATAAGGGAGAGGCAGAGAGTGCAGCCTCTCTGCTGTACTGTTAGCTCTGACGAAGGCCATCGCTGTCTAAGATGCAGTGCAGGTGCAGGGTTTTGAGGTGAAACATGCTGAACAGACTGATCAGAGAGCGTTTTTCTACACCACAGAGTTAGCTGAAGTTGTTTAATGCCGCAATGTGTGTCACTCGCTCTCATTTGTTAGCTGCTCTCAGATGGTGGTAAAAATTATTTACAATTTACTCAAATTCGTCTTGCAAATGCAATTATTTAGACGCTAAATCAAAACATGATTGCAACTGCTGCCTTTTGAGAAGATTAAGTACATCTCCCAGTTAACTGCTGATAACTCTGGCGTTTTTCGCTCTGTCAACATCATGTTAATTAGCATGTAGAAAATCGAATCCAAACATAATAAGAAAACTATATCTGCAAACTGATACATACACAAAACACACTCACAACAGTGCAAGAAGGTGTAGCGTCTTTGGGAAACTGTGATCATAAAATAATTTTTATTGCAGAGAAGATATAAGGTAAAACTTAAGCTTCACGGGTCGTGAAAGAGGCAGATCTAAATTTTAGCTAAACAGTAATTTTTCATCTATTTTTCCGCAATTAACCTTGCAAACGTGACTCTGTTTGGTCCCCCCTCGTCGTGCCTTAATGAAGGTACATAACACTGGAGGACGGAGCTGTCACACAGTCCAGACGCAGGCTTGTTTTACTGCTGATCGGGGCTCTGCCAGGCTCTCGCTGGCAGTGGCTGCTGTAATGCGGGGTGTCAGACAGAAGAGATATAAGGTCAAAGTAACCGGCAGCTCATAATCGTAAATATCGTGAGGGAAAATTCTCGTCGGGGCCAAGGGTGTTTTTCATCAGTGAGGGAAAAGTCACAGGTTGTTCTATTAGGACATTAAACTGGGAGATGTTTGGATCAAGTGTTAGGTGTCTGATGTGTTTAATGAGACGTGTCCTCCCTCTGCGATATCAGAGCACCTAAAATGTCGCGAAACCCAAGGATTATAAGCAGCTCATCAACTCCGGGTGTGTTTTCACTGCTTTGACGGATGCTTTAAGTATTTAACTAAATATCACGCCTGCCCTCTGGCTGCTTAGATTAGGATCTGTTTAACATTCTTCTCGTTCCCTTTAAAAAGCAACATATATCTGTTAGGCCATCTGCGTTTCCAGTTCAAGCCCACTTTTAAACTTGATTCTTTTCGACTTTGCCACTCACCCCGTGCGAGGAACGTTAATTTATTGTAATCCTTTGAAGAGGGGGACCTGGAGTAAGCTCACCCAGTCAGTGTGTTCCCTTCGCCTTTCCAAGTCCAAATGCCGTGTGGCATGTTTGACATAGCGAATGAAAGGAATAACGCCGGTTGTCAGGTAGGAAAGAGCCAGGCTGCACAGGGCCACAGCAATCAGGAAAACTTGGTCCAGCACTAGGCATGACTTCAATAAAATACCTCCAGTCCTACTTTTAAAAGCATTAGTCCAGGGCAAATTAAAAAGTAGAGTGCAATTAAAAGAAATCACTGTGTAAATGTTAGCATGTGGAAGTTTTTCTTTTCCTTTTCCTTTTTTCCCCCCCTCCTCCTCCTAGCTGAACAAAGAATGCCCCAGAGGCAGAGCTGCGCAGCTGCTGAATATTACTACATCCATGTGTTTTAAATAAGAGCCCATTATAATCAAAATCATAAAAAAGGTAATGTGGCTCTCTTAAACATTTAAATTTAAGTTAACCAATGTAGAGTTCAAGCCTTTGTGAGCATTTTTGTAGTTCCTAATTGAATCAATCTTTGGAAGAAACAAATTAAGCGACCATCAAAGGAGCCATTATTTGTAACAAATATATTGCTCTATTGAAGGTATTTAAAGAAACAGTACATGCAATTATTAGCCCTGTTTCTAAAAACATTTTCTGTTTGCCCTTTTGACCAGACGATGCAGTGAGGGAAAGGCCTCTGTTGTGCAAGGCTGTGCGAAAGATTCTAGAAAGCATATTGACTGATAAAATCAGCTGTAAAACACGGCTGATATGTTTGAGGTAGGTTGTCCTTTCCAACTCAAACTCAAAACTGGTGAAATAAATAAATAAATAAATAAATAAAAAGGTAACATCAGATTATGGAGTGTCCTGATATGCCTACAGTAACAGTGGCTGATAAGGGGAAAACATACTGCAGCTTAAGATAATGTATGCAAACAGACCAAATCCAACCAAATTAAGAAAACGTCTTTATCCAGGGCATAAAATGAGGCTATTATTCATGTATAATTCATGCATGAGAGTGATTCCTCACTAATTATAGTGAAGACAATTATGTGTGTGCTGTTAAGATGGTTTCTGGATACATGATGTTTGGATACGATGTTGTAATTGTACAGAGACGTTATTATTATTGTATTATAATTATAATATTATTGCAAATTCAGACAACACAAGCAAATACTACAGTATGTGATTTGCAAAATTTTAAACAACAACAGATTATCTCTTTATCATTACAATGCTCAGCCTTCTGTAGCCCCATATCTCAGGATATGTCTGATCTAAAAGTGCCCATATGATTATCATGCAGGCTACAGACCAGCCTGTCAAAGCTGGTGGTGGAACAGCAAAAGTTACAATCTGTGATAAACTAAATTAGCTCACAAATCATTAAAAGTAGTGATTGAATCCAACAACCCAACCACCCACCCAACAGACTGATGATACACCGAGCCGACTTCAAAACTTCAACATGAGTCACAAACCGTGACAACAACAAGCTGCAGTCAGCACTTTTTATTGTCGTCTGGAAACATTGTCGTCTGGTGTATTTGCAGCAGTGTTTCTGTCTTTGATTGTGTCGTGTGTATTTGCTGTGTATTGTTTTGTCAATTCAATTAAGATATTTTCTTTCTTTTTTGTGTATTTTCGTGTGTTTTCTTAAGTAGCAGTGTTTGCCCTTGTCAGCCACCATACCCAGTGGTCTTTTGCAGTGGATTCCTTTGCGTGTCACCCACCTCAAACCAGCTCTCTGTATATTTCCTGTCACTTCCCTCTGCCTACTGAAACATGTTTGACATTGCAAGCAATTGGCCGGTGGTCTTATCCACAGCAACTTACAACTGACACCCTGCATTACAGCAAGGACTTTGACAAAATAGACTGATCAGAAACTTAACTTAACTTAACTTGACTTCAGCATTTAGAACTTTCTTTGAAAATGGTGAAAAAGACCAAAAATAATTAAATAAGATAAAAATGATTTAAAAAATTTTGATAAAAATATAAAATACACTTAAAAGGACCGTTCACCCCCAAATCAAAAATACACACTAGATGGTACTTGGTTAAAAAAATTCAACAGCAATGTCTCTTTCTAGAAATTATGACCCGGTTACTCAAGATAATCCACAGATCTTGTTGTGAGCAGTTTCATGTAGGAACTACTTTATTTTCTACGGTGGTAATAAAGTAGTTCCCACGGCCAATATCTACAAAACTTCGCAATTCACATCAAAACATGTATTTTTGATTTTGGGGTGAACTGTTACATAAATTCAAACAGCTGACACTTACAGTAGACAACCTGCAGTAGTCAGAAGAGCTCACACAAAGTGGATCTGAAGTGACTTCATTTTCAAAGAAACCAGAGGACCAAATTGCGGATACATTCTGTGGGGCCAGTGGTCCGCAGCAGTCTGCTACGCTCAACCCTCTAGTTAGAAGTCACTGAGGGTGTCGCCTCACACCAGGACAGATGAGTTTCCATGGGAGGAACGAAGATGTCTGGCCAAATCCACTTTTCCCCCTTATTAAAATGGATATTTCCGAGCTGTCAGAGGGTGAAGTCTGGGTTTTCAGACACTCTCTCTGACTTCTCGCTGACAGTGGGCTTCCTTTCCCCATAGGTTCAATATCTACCCGTGGCCCTCCCTCCCACCGTGCGGTATAGCGGGTTCCCTACTCCCGAGCCAGCACAGCCCTGGCAAGCTGTTCACTTTTCACTTAACGGCACACACTAATTTACTGAGACTCTACACTGTTTTGGGTCCGCGGTGCAATTCCCACGTTCCAGCTGAGAAAATATATCATTAGTCCCTCATCGTGTAATGCTTGCCACGTTACGTTATAAAAGCTGGGTGTAAAGCGACATGGATAAAACAGGAGTGATTTCCAGTGTGCCTCATTTTGACCGCCTGCTTGGAATAAGTGGTGGGTGTTAAGAATTTGAAAAGGGGACGAGATGCGGTGTTGAAAAGGCCATTTTGCTTACTAAATACTCCTGGGTGGCTGGAAGACTAAGCATTTCCATTGCAAATGTCTCCAGTAACGTATTACAGCCATATGAGTGTAGGTCTTTACGAGGCTGCCTTGAAAGTTATATGGATTAATTAACTTTCCAGGCAAATTAAGATTCCATGCTAATTGTAGTCTAGGTATGCTTTTAATGACATGAGAGAAGATGGGTACGACACAAATATGTTCGCCCTCCCCTCCGAACATGTTTACTTTCTGCTGTAATGCTTGATAAAAGAATGAAAAGGAGCTTGTTTACTGCGACTTCACGGTATCCGCACAACTGTCACTCGAGTGGAACCTATGTGTTGCTCTGTCATTAGCGTGAGCGAAGACCCTTTTTTGGCACGAGACCACAGCTCTCTGGGTTTTTCACTTCACAAACATTTTTACAGGCGTGACAGGCTGCGACCGAGCAGGCCGCAACAGACAGCTCTGTCACCTCAAAACAACCACCCCGCAGGGCCACACGAGACGGCTAAATATATCACCTCCCAGGAAGCAAAAAACAAAAAAGAAACGCTCCAGTCTGACCGGCTATCTTGTGGCTTAATTAACTAACACAGGACACAGCAAATTAGAGGCCAGTGGAAGCTCTTTGACTGGATGCTTTGTAGGCTTCACCACATGGCGACCACAGTGCAAACGGCCTCTCATATCACTCATCGATGCCATATTGTACACCCAGTCAACCCACCTCACGTAGCTATGTTTACTCCCTGTTTACTATTTTACTCAGTGTTCCTACCTATCCAGACTACGTACCCTCTTAGAAATAAGGGTTCCAATAGTGTTCTTTCTGAAGGGAAGAAACGGCCAAGGGTTGAAAAGTTAAGAACACTTTTCAACCAAAGAACCCTTTTTGGAAAAAATGGTTGTTCAAGGTTTGTCGAAAACATGGGTGGTAATTAGATTAGTGACTGTGTTTTGCCTCATCTGTAGAATACAATATATGGCTCTGCATAGAACCCAGGAAAGTTAAGAGGGTTATAGGTGATAAAATATAATTTCATATCCCAGTGGGTGAGTTTTTACATGAACCCCTTAGATGAAAGGGTTCTTGGTAGAACCCTCCGGGTGGGATCATCTGTCGAACACTGTGGTTCTTTGTAGAACCCTCAGCAGACTATAGGTGAGAGGCTATACATTACAGTTTGTTCTTGGTATATTATGTTGAATTCAAGAACACTCTGAAAGAGTTCCAGGTGGAACCTTTATAAAAAGTTCTTCTGGGGGACCAAAAGGGATTCTCCTATGGGGACAAGCTGAAGATCCCTATATGGATCTAGTTTGCACTTTTATTTCTAAGAGTGCAAAAACCGTCTTCTACACCTCCGTGACTTTATTTCGTTAATCACAAGTCCATTCATGTGGCAGCAATTTGGGCCGGCCAACGCCCAGTGATGAATGTTCCTGACCCCTTTT
>JAJHUR010140321.1:65799-86446 GCA_027495735.1 Lutjanus campechanus | reverse complement strand
CAGAACTTGTTAAGCGCTCTTAAGGGGAGTGATGTAGAGCTCATTCTTATTTCAGTTTTGGTCTTGTCAGCTGTGACTGGGGGGGTGGGGTGGGGTTCAGGGCTGAATTTTTCAGGCAGTAAGATTTTAACTTTCTTTTTTGATGGGACGAACATGAATACCTCATATTACTGTGTGTGCAGTATCTCTCTCTCTCTCTCTCTCTCTCTCTCTGTCTGTCTGTCTCTCTCTCTCTCTCTCGCTCTCTCTCTCCACACAAACTTGGGCTACGTAGAATGTTTTTGCACCAAAGGGTATATAGTTTTCCTTGTCACTTCAAGGTATTTGATGGAACTCACACATTTATGTTCTGGCAGTTCTGCAGGCTTGAATACTACCTCTGTTTGGAAATCTTGTTGAATTCCAATAAAGTTTCAGAAAGAACATGCTTCTTGAGTGCCTTTGTCTTTGACAGTAATGGGTTAATGATTGTGTTGGATCTTGGGCCACATGTAGAACTAATCAGTGTTTAAATTGAGCTTTCAATTCATATAGTGGCATCTGGCTGGTTTTTTTTTTAAAGGTTACTTTATACTTTTATACTTTAAGTAGTTTTTGGAGCACATACTTTTTCACTTTTACTTGAGTAAAGAGGTCAAGTTGATACTTCAACTTTTACCAGAGTGTTTTTAAACTGCAGTATCTATACTTCTACTTAAGTAACAAATGTGTGTACTTTTGACACCACTGGTAACAAGTAAACTGATGACAAAATCACAGGCCTAATATAAAAACAAAAGTATAATTGATTACAGGGAACATTTGAATTTTCAGATACTGAAGTTTTTCCAAATATATTGTGCAATAACCAGCTTCACTCATTTACTCATATAATTTTGTTGAACCGAAGCATGTTGGTGTATCTAAATACAGGGACTATTGTGGATAATAATCAAGTTGCCTTCATCAAAATGAAAAAGCAGGGTGTCTGTCACTACTGCAAAAAAATTTAAAATCACCAGAACCACATATCCCAAGATAAACACAAATAAAAATGAGGCATATGTCAGTGCTTTCATGAACTGGCTATTTTTTAACCACTATCATGTAACTGAGGGTATTTGACTAATAAATGTAGAGAACATATTGAGAACAGTGATTTGCCAATTAGTAACATGAACTTTTATTGTAATGATATTTGCAGATACTTAGCGTAACATGTGGATGATGTAGTCACACCACTGAGCACACAGTAACTGACCAAATCCTCAAGAGTATACGAGCATAAATACAACTCAAAGTGGTTAAAGACAGAAAACAGAGCAAGCTAATATTAAATTGTTGTTGTAGAAATCCCAGACTGGAGCGGGAGTCCTCAGAACCTGTAGCAGAGACCACATCCCTTCATGTTAGGACAGCAACTGCAGCAAAAGCGACAGCGACGAGGGCTGTATTTTGTTGTGCAACAGCGTCTGTGTGAAAGACGAGACATGAGCAAGGTGTTCACGTCCAGCAACGTCATGGTATTTGGCTTCATTCATTCAGTTAACAGAACATACCATCCACGATATCTCTTGATAATTATAGTTCACTGGCTCCTCCACCTCTTGCTCCTGTTAATGAATTTTGTACATTTAGGATCAGCGTCTCAGTATTTTGACAGAACACTCACAGCTAATAAACAAATGAAATGATTGAAGTCAAGTTCTTACTTCAGTAACTGGGACAGCAGAGCTCTCCTGAAGACAAATGAAGGTGAGCACGACGGCCACTGCAACTGCAACACTGAATGTCTTCATCTTAGGAGGGTTTGACTGGATTCACTTCTTCAGTCCTTTGACTCTTTTGGTGACTCTTGTCGGCTTCTTTGACTTCTTCTCCTGTCTGATGGTTGAGTTTCCAAATGTGCTGGTATTTATACTAACTTGAACCACTGTTTCCTCATTATGGACAGTAGTTACAATATAGCAGCTGTTTTTAGACACAGGCTTGCATCACCTACAGGGATCATTTGAATCCTCAGCAGCTTAAGTCTTTCTAGATATATTGTACAATAATCAAAATCCTTAATTTGACTGGAAGAGTGCACTCAGTAGAGTGCCGATCCCTACCAGGCAACAGAAAGTGAAACACCTGCAGCGTCACTGCACAACTGCGAGATGCAACCAGCAGAGATTTGTATGGTTCTGCCAACATTTACATGACCTCCACGTTGTCCTGAACTGAAATAAGATCTCAAACTGAAGCAGTTGTTGATTACGTTTTAATTTAATTAAAGATATTAAGTGCACTTTTTTGGTAAAATGGAAGTTGCTCTTTAGAGAGTGAGGTGTAAACCGGGAGGGATATTAATCTCAGGAGCTAATCTCAAATACTACTGGACAAATAAGCCTAATTCTCTTTTGGTGCACACTTATGACTTTAATTCAGAATTCTTGAAAAATCTTGAAAACCTGCTTTTTAATGACTTTCATGTCTTTATGTTTATATGGCTGGGACATTATGTTCTCAGGCCATCGCATTCTTGCAAATGCGATATCTCACTTGGACTCAAAAGCGAACTGATTAAATTTTGGTCGATAGGATAAAATGATGAGATGACATTTTATATCCACAGGTCAAAGGTCAACTTCACTTCCTTCAGCAGGCTGATCGGTCCAGTAGTATTCAAGATCAGCCGTGGACAAGCTTTAGGTTCATTGATCATGCAGGCACACTCACTCCTGGCAGAATAATGATATAATAGTTATCTTCTCTTTAAACACTCATCTAGTCTTAAAATTATTCTGAAGAAGCACATCACTTCCACTTTTAATGTTCACATGTCAGTTTCTTTGCCAGACAAATTATTTTACTTCACTAAAAAAATGTGTATTATGTGTGTGACCAGACAGTATTTAAGACCAATGCAATGTCTATTTAAACCTAAGGGTCATTATAGGCCCCAACTTCATACGTGTTGACACAATACAACTTTATAGGTTCAGGGAGAGCAGGAGACTAAGGGCTAGATTTACTAAGATCCCAATTTGCGTGTACTAATTTGCTTGTGCAATCTAGAATTTTGCGCATGGGGCGGGACCGCAGTTTGCGGGTGATTTACTAAGAGTGATTGCATAAATGGCAGCGGGTGCAAACGTGTTGGAGACGGCCTATTTAAATAAGGGTTTTGCGTCTGTCACGCTGCGTCTTGCAGCATGGAGAGTTTGGAGAGAAGAAAGCCAATGTGAAATTCGACCCTATGGAATTAGAGGTGTTGGTAGATGAAGCCAATAAACACTTAAAATGAGCTACAGCAAAGAAATCTGACTGTCGCACAAAGGAACGCTATATGGGAAGAAATTTGTGAAAAAGTAAATGCTGTTGGTACAACGGTGCGACCAGTGGATGAAGTGAAAAGAAGATATCAAGATATCAGAAGACGAACAAAAGAAAAATTGGCGTATAATAAAATGTCTGCAAATAAAACAGGTGGGGGCGCAGTGGATGAGATCCCTCTGACCAGCATTGAGGAACAGATGCACTGTCACCTTACAAAACATATGAATCAATATGAAATATGCTCTTGCTTTTAATGTAAAATTATTTTACAAAGGATTTTACAAATTGACTCATCTCCAAACTCGCCATCTCGCAACTTGGAAAACAGAAAACTGTATCTCAGAATAAAAGAATCATGTACTGACCCGGGATATTATGGTAATAATGCCTTTGGCATCACAAACGCACTGCACGTTCAATGAATGAATGAATGCGTGTGTTTGTGATTTCTGTACACATGCTCAGTGTCTGCCAGGGGCACAAGCTGCACATGGGTGCAGTCAATCGCTCCTATAACTCTGGGAAATCCAGCTACTGCAAAAAAGCCTTGTTTGGTCTCATTCAATGAGTGCCGAGTGCGTGGAAACCTAATAAACTTGGCCATCCGGCGCAACATGGCATTTAGGACTTCAGACAGCACATCTGAAAAACGTGATCAGGAGATCCCAGCTGTAATAGCTACTGTACGCTGGAATGACTCAGATGCAGAAAAATGTAGAAATGTGTTTTGTCATTGCAGGTATTGCGTGACTCCTTCTCATGGCTCCAAATCAACTCCAACCGCTCCAAAATGGCAATGCTGGATAGGCAATATGGTTTAATGACTGTTTCCTCGATCATTCCAAAAATGTTCACACGAAGGTGAAAAATGCGTTCTGTGTCTCCTTTGATCGTTTCGATGTCTCCTTCTTGCAACAATAACTGCAGAAATGTGTGCGCAAACCGTTTGCACCTCCTTTTGCCACGTATTAAATATAGATGCAATTTCTATGAGCAAAATTGCTTTCAGGTTTGATAAATCACTTTGCGGGTGCTAAATTAATATATTTACATTTTCTCCTCCCAACACACGCACAATTGCGTGTGAACGCCCCATATTGCATATTCATCACGGCAGACGTACTAACTGGATGCAGATGCGCTATTTTGCACCTTTGCAAGACGCAACCCTTAGCGCGCACTGTTAGTAAATCAGTTTATACTTTTTTTTGCGTGCGCAATGAGTTTGCACACGTTTTTATACGCGCAAACCTTTAGTAAATCCGGCCATAAATAGCTAAAACAATTACCCTATAAGGTCTAATATAAAATAGAACACCAGTATTTGTTGGAAGGAAATAGGCAGGGTTCTTACCACGGGGAGATTCTATCGCAGAACCCCCAATGATTACCACCACGTGAGCCCACTGTGATCACTAAGACTGCAATCTACACTGCAAAGGGAAGCAAATCTACAAAACACTCAAGACCGTTAGGCCTACCACACTGCATGCAAAGGTGAGGATCCCACGTATACTCCCCGCAGTTCGTCCCGCTGCATATAAACAAAAAAAAAAAAAAATGAAACAAGAACAAGGGGTGAATCTCAGTTGGTTCAGTTCACAATGGTGTAAAAGTCATTACTAAATGCAACTATAGAATGTAGCAGTCAGTTGTCACAATAACGATGTACAAGTCCTGGACAGTTCACAGTAAAACTAAAGTTGAATCCAATTCAACAGAGTAGCCCAGTTGGGCCAGATGACGTAGATGGACGGGTTCAGTCAGAGCAGCAGTCTGGCATTTAGTCTGCAATAAGGGAAACCTGGTCAAAATCATTTCCATCATCTGGCAAAAATACTTTGGAGGGACTGACCCTCCTACATTACCACACTAGTTTGGGTTACCTTGCTCACTCTGAGGCACTGATTGAAGGAGATACTGGGAACGTCAACAGGCTGACTACTCCGGCTCAGACAAGGAGGAGACAAAGGCTGAATTCCCTAAAGGATTAAAATATTATACTGTTAATGATAGGCCCACAGGCAACCAAACAATTTCAGTTATCCATGGCCTACCTCTTCAACATGGGGTTACAGAGCATACATCAGCCAGGATCAGTCAGGACACAGCTTAAAGGGGACCTATTATACTTTTTCCTCTTTTCTGGCCTATAAATGTTGTTACAATGTTGCATACTCGTGTTAAATGATGCCACCGCGTCAAATAAACGAGATTCGTGCATTTGGAAGTGAGCCCTGCAGCTGTTTTGGACGGCTCTGAACGCTCTGTTTTGCCGTGGTTTTTATAACAGGAGGTCGGATTGACGTGAATCTGTGCCTGATTTACTAATATGGAAATGTTCCGGCATAATGCTCTGGGCCTGCCCTCTCCCCCGCTCTGCTTCGGAAGTTGTATCGCTTTACGCTGCTCTCCTGTGTACAACGATTTCACAGTGTTACGTTTGAGCAATGGCTCCCAGAAAATGTTTGCTCTGGTGTGAGAAAAAAGTTAACTTTGTTTAGCCTTCAAGCACCAGGCAGAAGTGGATAGAGTTGCTTTTTCACGGCCAGCAAAATAAAAACACCTCCGCGTTTGTCTGTCTACGGCATTTCACACGGACTGTTTGTCAGCATGAGCCAGTACGAAGCTGGATTAGCCGAAAACGAAATACATACACCGCGAGGTAAACAGGTTATGACAATAACAAGCTGCTCCTACCATTCAGAGACGTCATGAAGTAACCTCTGTTCTGGAGAAACTTCAGGCTGTCCAGTCTGTACCTTCGGATCAGATTCGGGATCCAACACATAAGGCTGTATTTCACTTGTCATTTTCAAAAGAGTAAAGAGTAGTAAAGTTCGGCTAAATGAGGAGGTGGGGCTCGGCAGCGCTCGGCAGCTCTTCGGAAGGCCTCAGGAATGTGACCAATCACAGCAGAGTGGGCTCGGCGGGAAGCGTACATGGAGGAGGGCTGGGGGGTGGAGTAAATTACACAGACCGTTTTCGCGGTATGCAGGAAATAGAAGGAGGAGATGCAGAGAGAGACACAGCGTCCTGAAGATCTACAAAGCTTTGTGTGCGGGTAATCGTGTGTAGCTGCTCTATAGGAGTCCAAGACTCAGTACAACGGCCCGAAAATGAGTATAATCGGCCCTCTTTAACAATCGTCCGTATCTAAACTAATTACTAAACAATGCATGGACATACAACAACACAAATACTCTCCTGAGCATGCTTGCACATTCAACTAACAGTCAATTAAACAAAACTTACTTACTGTGAGGGACACATACCTGAAAAAGGGGAGTAATGTTTGAGTAATGCAAAGACACAACGTTCCTCAGGCCAGGAGTGTTTTGACTGAGAGGAGAATGTGAAGTGCACCGTAAGGCTCACTAGCATTACGCTCCCCCTGCTGTCTCCCTCTGGTAATTACAACTATCGTTAGTACTCCTGAAGTTAGAGTGGCATTTTGAACATAACACATACAGAAACACAAAAATACTGTACTAAAACCATAAAAACAGGAAGCAAACTTTTAACCTTAACTATGATATATAAGTGGAGATGCTTATACTACTTCAGAATATTAAAGACACTCCATATGAGGCCAATGATGCCAATCTGTTACTGATTATTCAATCCATCACAAGAGCACTGTGAAAGAAGGATGGAGTTGTGTATGAAGTTGTTTAGCTTTAATTCACCCACCTGTGTCAAAACAAGCAAATATTGTTACTGTGCACAGGTAGTGATGCAGGATTCACGTGTCTATTAAAACAATACAGAATATTAATAGCCAACAAAATAAAAGTTAACCATAACTGCATTTGTTCTTTAGATTTTTTAAAGTGTGTTTTAGTGTTTTGTCTTTGTTTTCTTAAACCTGTCTAAAAAGAAGCTCTAAGGACAGCTGCATCTATCTATATTGAAAAATGTAATGTGCAATGATACAATGTTTCCATTCCATGGTGCTGAAAAACAACACAGCTGTATCAATTGTGAAAATATGTTTAAAAAAAAGGCTATTGTAGATAAATATCACTTTGACTATATCACCAATAAATGTTATGCAGGTTTTGTGTGCCTGTGTGAATTGTCTGTTATTGAATCACTATCATGTAACTAAAGGTAATGATGTAATAAATTAACCAACTCTTCTTATCTGTAAAATAAGCACAATCAATGTCTGTGCGTCTTGGTGAATTAGACTTGTCTCATATAACTTGGTACGGAAAAGTTAACGTTCACAATTGACACCAGGTTATTATAAGACAAAGAGAATATTGAACACGTTCACACTTTTTATATTTGTAAAATTGAAGTTTATTGTGATGATACAGTGTATTATCTGCAGATATTTAGCGTAGTGTTTGCAGTCACAGCACGGAGCACACATGAACTACAGCATGACCAAGTCCACTAACATCTCTGGCTATTTACAGCCACAGTAAGAGTAAATGTTGTAATTGCTTTGAGAGAAAACAGCTAAAAAGAATAATAATATTTAGTGGATGCTGTGGAAATCTTTAATTGTGTTCAACCATAAATACAATTCAAAGTGGTTAAGACGTAAAACAGAAGAAATTAATGTTTAGTGTTTGTTGTAGAAATCCCAGACCAGAGCAGGAGTCCTCAGAACCTGCAGCAGACGCCACATCCATGCATGTTGGGACAGCAGCCACAGCAAAAGCGACAGCGAGCGGGGCTGCGCTTCTGTCTGCTGCTGTACGGCATCTGCGTGAAAGACAAGAGACATGAGCAAGGTGTTCATCTCCAGCATCATCTCTCACTCTGTTTATTTTCTCTCCTGCTCTGATGATTTCTTCTGGAGAGAACATCTTAGGAGGGTTTGACTGGATTCACTTCTTCAGTCCTTTGACTCTTTTGGTGACTCTTGTCAGCTTCTTTATGTTGCTCTCCTGTCTGATGGTTGAATGTGTAAAACATGCTGGTATTTATACTCACTGAAGCCACTGTTGCCTCATTATCTGACTGCACTCACTTGCCTCCAGGAATGGGGCTTGCATCACTCCCTGGGTGATGCTGGGAATGGTTGTAGGAAATTCCTGAGGAATGGGAATGTGCTGTTCTCTGTGTTTGACTGTAGGATTCTAGGGTTAGGGTCCAGCATCTGTCACAATATGAAATCCACCATGAACTATTATTTTCTACACACAGAACACATGAAGAAGTTTCTGCACGTTTTAAATTAATATAGCCTACAGTTAACATGAGCACCATCAGTAAATTATTACTAGACACAGTAATGTGCTTATTAAGCATTAACTAATGTTAATTAATGGACCCTTATTATAAAGTGTTATTTTTGAAAGAGAAAAGTCGTGAAGCTTTAGGGAGCTACCAGCTGCAGCAGCAATTTGTCTCTCATCATTTGCTATTGAACTCAAATTATGCTCAGAAGACTGTGTTTTGACCGCAGTGGTTGGGTGGAAACACTGATGGAACAGAAGTCAGACCTCTAGTTTTACCCCAACTGGTTAATTAGTTTTTCCTTAATGTTAGCCAGCAAGTCTGTTAGAGTGGTAACTATAGTTACCACTGTTTTGATTATGGACTTAATAAACACTTTAATCTTGTATCAAATGCACAAAAAAGTTACTTATTATAACATAGGTGTAAAGCCAAACAATGGCACATTGCACACACAACTTCAAGCCTTGTTTTAAAGCGCTATCACTATGTGCACTTTAAAATGATTTTAAATTAGCTCAAAAACTGAAGGTGTCATTTTCAATAAAGCTGATGGAAAATGTTCCTACAGTTACTGAGAATTTCATTAATTTAACACTGTTTAAAATGTTTCAATATGCTGTGTATATGGCATTGATCTATTGATAAGTACATACACTATAATAAAACTGCACCTCTGTGCAAATCAATAAGAGGTTAAAAATGTTAATGATTGATATGTGGGAAAGACAAACAAAGAAAACCCCATTTTACCATTGCTGGGGAATTTCCTATTTTCATTCCCAGCATCCTTCAGATATTGATGCAAGCCCGTGCCTGGAAGCATCTCCTGTACTGCAGGTGCTGTCAGTGATGTAGCAACAGTGGCCTCAGTGAGTATAAATACCAGCATGTTTTACACATTCAACCATCAGACAGGAGAGGAAGTCAAAGAAGCCGACAAGAGTCACCAAAAGAGTCAAAGGACTGAAGAAGTGAATCCAGTCAAACCCTCCTAAGATGAAGACATTCAGTGTTGCAGTTGCAGTGGCCGTTGTGCTCACCTTCATTTGTCTTCAGGAGAGCTCTGCTGTCCCAGTTACTGGAGTAAGAACTTGACTTCAATCATTTCATTTGTTTATTAGCTGTGAGTGCTCTGTCAGAATACTAAGATGTTGATCCTAAATGTACAAAATTCATTAACAGGAGCAAGAGGTGGAGGAGCCAATGAACTATGAATATCAAGAGATGCCGGTGGAGTCATGGAAGGTACGTTCAGTTAACAGAGTGAGAGACGATGCTGGAGATGAACACTTTGCTCATGTCTCTTGTCTTTCACACAGATGCCATATAACAACAGACAGAAGCGCAGCCCTGCTGGCTGTCGCATTTGCTGTAATTGCTGTCCCAACATGCATGGATGTGGTGTTTGCTGCAGGTCCTGAGGACTCCTGCTCCAGTCCGGGATTTCTACAACACTTAAAATAATTTCTTCTGTTTCATGTCTTAAAGCAATTTACGCACTTTGAATTGTATTTATGGCTGTACACTTTTAAGGATTTTGATCAAACTGGAGTTAATGTTTGTGGTGTATCAGCAGTGTGACTACATCATCCACCTGTTATACTAAGTATCTGCAAACACTACAGTGTATCATCTCAATAAACTTTAATATTACTCATATGTCATGTGTAACTGTGTGTGTGTTTTTTAGAAATGAATATGAACAATTTGCAAATCACTGTTCTCAATGTTTTTAAAAAAAAATAATTTATTAGTCCTAAACTCTCAGTTACATAAAAATGATTCAGTAGTAGCCAGTTCATGAAAGCATTGACACATGCCTGCTCTTTGTTTGTTTTAATCTTGGAAAATCATCAAGTGCTCATGAAGTGATTTTTAATTTTCCTTGCAGTAGTGATATAAAACCTGTCTAACTTTGACTGGTGATGCGATCAGCTTAATTATTAACTACGACTGACATAAAGATACACTATCAACACTCTTGGCGTCAACAAACTTGTATCAATAATTAAGTAGGTGATTAAACCTCAAATGGCCCCTGTCTGATAGTTTTGTTTTTAAAGCATGATTTTATTAACACTTAACGTTTTTATAATATAATTGTTTTTACTATTATTCATATAACACAGTTTAAAATAACTGGAAGGACATCAGTAGCATTTTGCAGCAAATTAATAAGAAAATAAAAGTATTTACAGAATCTGCGGTTATTTTAATATTGTATGTGTGTTGTATGGAACTGATATATTGTTTGAAATACAGAATACACGTAAACAAATACTGTAGCTGCATAAAAGTTGTATTTTCACATCCAAAAATAAATGTTGCAGTTCTTTTAATTGAATTAAAACTCCACTGATCTGCATGCAGGATTTTATCAGCCACAGAGGCCACACAAGGTGATGTACTCAATTTGATGGGGCTTAATTTGGGCATTTTGCAAACAAGTGCAGTTTACATCTACAACAGAAAATTACAAGGGCTGCCTTTTTAGTGTCAAGTAGACTACTAAATCATGTGTGCAGGGACTTAAACAGATGTTTCCTGTTCAAGTGACTATACAGATCATTTTCTAAAATCATAAGATATAACCTTTGTTTAAGAGATGATGTCACCTGAAGTGCAAACAGGGACTACTTCATTTCTATTTATTTTTTGTTTGATGAAATGTTTTACACTATCAGATAGTTTCATGATGTTTATGTGAAGAGGAAAAAATAGTAAGTGTCATGATATCACTATAATTTATGTTTATAATTCACGATTGGTTGTATTGTGTAATATATATCATTGATATATTAAATTTGGTATCAAATTCAAAGACATCAGGATTATTATTGCAATAATGTTAAACAAGAAAACAAAGCTTCCAGTAAAGGTGCATCATGCAATCTTGCACCTTCCTGAAGATAAGATAAACTTAAACTATCCCACACTGGGGAAATTATCTTCTTACAGCAGTTCAAGGACTGAAGTACAGGTAGAAAAACAGTGAGTGACAAATAAAATAATAATAATAATAAAAATAGAATAACATATCTAAAAAATAAAAACGATACACACAAACTATATAGGCTACACCAGACATATTTCACTGGATAATTGTAGCCTATAGGATAATTGTGCACATGTAATACACACATGGCTTGTAGCATTACACTGAAAGAAATATATATAAATAATGTTGCCTTGTAAAATTGATAATTGCTGAGAGATACAGATACATTTGGTTGCATAGGACACAAGCAGCAAATTCAAGGAGGGTATAACAGTATGAACAGATATTACTGCATGCAATGGCTGCATGAATATACAATATACTGCATAAGATACTTTGAAAAATTATATAACTCACAAAAGTGTACATAAGCACAGAGCACATTTTGCTTACGTAATGTATATTTTAAAACATGCAGCAACTTTGTGTTCTATCTGTAGAAAATAATAGTTAATGGCCCAAACCCTAGAATCCCACAGTCAAACTTAGAGAACAGCACATTCCCATGAATCAGGAATTTCCCACAACTATTCCCAGCATCACCCAGGAAGTGGTGCAAGCCCCATTCCTGGAGGCACGTGAGTGCAGTCAGTGATAATGAGGCAACAGTGGCCTCAGTGAGTATAAATACCAGCATGTTTTACACATTCAACCATCAGACAGGAGAACAACATAAAGAACTGATAAGAGTCACCAAAGAGTCAAAGGACTGAAGAAGTGAATCCAGTCAAACCCTCCTAAGATGAAGACATTCAGTGTTGCAGTTGCAGTGGCCGTCGTGCTCACCTTCATTTGTCTTCAGGAGAGCTCTGCTGTCCCAGTTACTGAAGTAAGAACTTCACTTCAATCATTTCATTTGTTTATTAGCTGTGAGTGTTCTGTCAAAATACTGAGATGTTGATCCTAAATGTACAAAATTCATTAACAGGAGCAAGAGCTGGAGAAGCCAGTGAACTATGAATATCAAGAGATTCCAGTGGAGTCATGGAAGGTACGTTCAGTTAACTCTGAGAGCAGGAGAGAAAATAATGTGTGAGACGATGCTGGAGATGAACACTTTGCTCATGTCTCTTGTCTTTCGCACAGATACCGTATAGCAACAGACAGAAGCGCAGCCCCCGTCGCTGTCGCATTTGCTGTAATTGCTGTCCCAACATGTATGGATGTGGTCTCTGCTGCAGGTTCTGAGGACTCCTGCTCCATTCGGGATTTCTACAACAATACTAAAAATAATTTATTCTGTATTTACGCACTTTGAATTGTATTTATGGCTGTACACTTTTAAGGATTTTGGTCAAACTGGAGTTAATGTTTGTGGTGTATCAGCAGTGTGACTACATCATCCACCTGTTATACTAAGTATCTGCAAACACTACAGTGTATCATCTCAATAAACTTTAATATTACTCATATGTCATGTGTAACTGTGTGTGTGTTTTTTAGAAATGAATATGAACAATTTGCAAATCACTGTTCTCAATATGTTTTTTTTTTAATTTATTTATTAGTCCTACACTCCCAGTTACATAATAATGATTCAGTAGCAGCCAGTTGATGAAAGCATTGACACATGCCTGCTCTTTGTTTGTTTTAATCTTGGAAAATCATCAAGTGCTCATGAAGTGATTTTTAATTTTCCTTGCAGTAGTGATATAAAACCTGTCTAACTTTGATTGGTGATGCAATCAGCTTAATTATTAACTACGACTGACATAAAGATACACTATCAACACTCTTATTTGTATTTATAATTAAGTAGGTGATTAAACCTCAAATGGCCCCTGTCTGATAGTTTTGTTTTTAAAGCATGATTTTATTAACACTTAACGTTTTTATAATATAATTGTTTTTACTATTATTCGTGTAACACAGTTTAAAATAATTGGAAGGACATCAGTAGTATTGTGCAGCAAATTGATAAGAAAATAAAAGTATTTACAGAATCTGCGGTTATTTTAATATTGTATGTGTGTTGTATGGAACTGATATATTGTTTGAAGTACAGAATACATGTAAACAAATACTGTAGCTGCATAAAAGTTGTATTTTCACATCCAAAAATAAATGTTGCAGTTGTTTTAATTAAATTAAAACTCCACTGATCTGCATGCAGGATTTTACCAGCCACAGAGGCTTTTTAGTGTCAAGTAGTAGACTACTAAATCATGTGTGCAGGGACTTAAACAGATGTTCTCTGTTCAAATTACTGTACAGATCATTTTGTTTAAGAGATGATGTCACCTAAAACCTGGTGACCACAAAATTATGGTAGATGAGAAATGTCATATTTACATGTTAACATGTTTGCATATTGTCTGTCATTTAGACTTAAGATGTATTTTTAGTGTTTGGAAGTTAAAATTTCAAACGTGTTGACTGATGGAAGTCTGAATTCAATTCATTTAGCTAACTTCAACTAGCCTAACTGCTACAGCCAATAACTAACTATGCTGTGATTACTTATGACACTAACTAGCATGCTAACCACAGTACAAGCTACTTGTAGTGAGGCAGAGCTGGTATCAGACTATTGGACAACCTCAGTTAGTTAAGTTATGCCAACCTGAAACAACTACATCTTGCAAAACAATCTCGATCTCAAATCTGTTTCTCTTTCTGGGAAAAATGTTTAAATCTATAGTTAAAAGTGTGGTAACTAGCTTAGGAGATTTCATGGCTGACGTTAATCAAAACCAGTTGACCAGCTGGAGTAAAACTACAGGTTTGACTTCTGTTCCATCAGCGTTTCCATCCAGCCAGTCCAGTAAAAACAGTGTTTCCCTTGCAGCTATAATTTGGGTTTGATAACAAATTAAATACCAGGAATGAGGAACAAAATTATTAAGATTAAGGGATTCCCTGAAAACAAAATAATGTGTTCATCGTGATTTGAAAATGAAATGGCTAAATGTGATGCTCTCTGTGATATTACTAAAATCAGTTTTGTTCCAACAGATGTGGAGCCGTTCATGTAACTGTTTGTTGATACAGATGTGATATGAGGGGTTTTGGATATTGTGTAAGACAGCTAGAAAGAGTGAAGTTAGATGAACAGAGTGAACAGATGACCTCTGACTTTATCAGTGTTAAGTGCAAACAGGGACTACGTCATTTCTATTTATTTTTTGTTTGATTAAATGTTTTACACTATCAGATAGTTTCATGATGTTTATGTGAAGAGGAAAAAATAGCAAGTGTCATGATATCACTATAATTTATGTTTATAATTCACAAGTGGTTGTATTGTGTAATATATATCATTGATATATTAAATTTGGTATCAAATTCAAAGACATCAGGATTATTGTTGCAATAATGTTAAACAAGGAAACAAAGCTTCCAGTAAAGGTGCATCATGCAATCTTGCACCTTCCTGAAGATAAGATAAACTTTATTGATCCCACACTGGGGAAATTCTCTTCTTACAGCAGTTCAAGGACTGAAGTACAGGTAGAAAAACAGTGAGTGACAAATAGAAACACAAATAAAATAATAATAATAAAAATAGAATAAAATATCTAAAAAATAAAAACAATACACACAAACTATATAGGCTACACCAGATGTATTTCACTGGATAATTGTAGCCTATAGGATAATTGTGCACATGTAATACACACATGGCTTGTAGCATTACACTGAAAGAAATATATATAAATAATGTTGCCTTGTAAAATGGATAATTGCTGAGAGATACAGAGATGTGGTTGCATAGGACACAAGCAGCAAATTCAAGGAGGGTATAACAGTATGAACAGATATTACTGCATGCAATAGTTCCATATGAATATACAATATACTGCATAAGATACTTTAAAAGATTATATAACTCACAAAAGTGTACATAAGCACAGAGCGCATTTTGCTTACATACTGTATATTTTAAAACATGCAGCAACTCTGCCATGTGTGGAACTTTGTGTTCTGTGTGTAGAAAATAATAGTTAATGGGTCATATTGTGATGAGCGCTGGACCCTAACCCTAGAGTCCTACAGTCAAACATAGAGAACAGCACATTCCCATTCCTCAGGTATTCCCTACAACCATTCCCAAAATCATCCAGGGAGTGATGCAAGCCCCATTCCTGGAGGCAAGTGAGTGCTGTCAGTGATAATGAGGCAACAGTGGCTTCAGTGAGTATAAATACCAGCATGTTTTACACATTCAACCATCAGACAGGAGAACAATATAAAGAAGCTGACAAGAGTCACCAAAAGGACTGAAGAAGTGAATCCAGTCAAACCCTCCTAAGATGAAGACATTCAGTGTTGCAGTTGCAGTGGCCGTCGTGCTCACCTTCATTTGTCTTCAGGAGAGCTCTGCTGTCCCAGTTACTGAAGTAAGAATTTGACTTCAATCATTTCATTTGTTTATTAGCTGTGAGTGTTCTGTCAAAATACTAAGATGTTGCTAAATGTACAAAATTCATTAACAGGAGCAAGAGGTGGAGGAGCCAATGAACTATGAATATCAAGAGATTCCAGTGGAGTCATGGATGGTACGTTCAGTTAACAGAGTGAGAGACGATGCTGGAGATGAACACTTTGCTCATGTCTCTTGTCTTTTGCACAGATGCCGTACAGCAGCAGACAGAAGCGCAGCCCCGCTCGCTGTCGTTTTTGCTGTGGCTGCTGTCCCAACATGCATGGATGTGGTGTCTGCTGCAGGTTCTGAGGACTCCTGCTCCGGTCTGGGATTTCTACAACAAACACTGAATATTAATTTCTTCTGTTTTACGTCTTAAAGCAATTTAACCACTTTGAATTGTATTTATGGTTGCGCACAATTAAAGATTTTGGTCGAGTTGGAGTTCATGTTTGTAGTTAATCAGTGGTGTGACTGCATTATTCACATATTATGCTAAGTATCTGCAAACACTACAGTGTATCATCCAAATAAACTTTAATGTTACTCAGATGTCATGTGTAAATGTGTTGTTTTATGAATGAATTTCAATCAGGAGAGACTCGTTATGAGCGTGCAAAATATGTTTATTTGTCCTGTGCACAGTTGAGCGAGATACGTGAAAAGTCTTTGGCAGTGACATCATCATGTATAAAGGGGGTAGTGAAGCTGTGATTAGTAAAGGAAACCACTCCCATGGAGTCTAGACACTGGTGGTGGAGGTGAAGGGACGGCTGATGATCTGGATAAGATAAGACAAGGACTGGACTTTTGATGAGCTCAACAGGGGCACTGGATTAGAAGAACTGGAAGAAAACGGGGAGGTGGAAGGTCGCAACATTTCATTGCAGAAATGACAGCCGAAAGCAGCAGAGAGGAGAACAGATTTAAAGTTCTGACACAACAACATGATTGGCTGATGGACTTAAACTTACTCATTGTCTACAATGGCCTCTAGTCTCTGCATAAAATATACGTTATCAACATGCTTAGAGGCAGCAAAATTGTATCAGTAATTGAGCGACTATTGGTTATTGATTGTTTACTTTATTATAATATCATTTTTACCGTTATTCATGTAACACAGAAATGTTTTATTCTGTTTCTGTGTGTATATGGCGTTGATATATTAATAATTGGTAACATCTGCCTGCACAGGAGTAATAACATTGTGTTAAAGTTATCATAACAAATATTTACGGAATCTGCTGTTTTTTAACCCTCTGATACACCTTCAAAAAACTTACACTAACACACCTTCGCACATAAATGTGCGCATGAAAATTCAAGCTATAAAAAAAATTATGAATTATCATCATTTCGAAAATCTTTTTATTTATTTTTTTTGTAAAGCAACTTCTGCCCTAACCATACATATCAAATAGTATTAATTTTTTTTATTTTTAACCCTTTAATTGCCAGGTTTTTGTCATGATGCAACCATATTTTTTGGTCTAAAAAACAGTTTATTTGATTTCTTTTCATTACAACTGATGCAAACTTGAATATCTTTGGTTTTATTATAGCAGCCTGGTATATGTGAAAGATTGGCAGCAACATTGATTTTTTTGCATTATTTTTTTTTGCAGTGTCAAAAAGTGTCAAAAATATAGCACTAAAAACACCTTCACATATAAATGTGCACATGAAAATTCAAGGCATAAAAACATTATGAATAATTATTATTTCCAAAAAAAAAATTTTTCTTATCACCTCAGACCTTGTGTGGGAAGCATATAGTGCCAGTACCTTTTATTGGAAAACACGTTTATTTTACCCCTGTGCCATATATGGTAAATGACCTCATAGACAAGTAAATTGCTCAAATCACAAACTTTGAGGCGTTAGGCCTTAAATGAAAGCAAGAAATAAGAATTTGCATGGTATATGCTTTTTTTTAAGAGCAGGATCAAAAATAGTGGTTTGAATGGGTTTCAATGCGCACACTTTTGTGCGAAGGTGTGGGAGTGCTATACTTTTTGTTTACGTTGTTGACAATGGGTTAAAAATAAAAAATCCATTAGAAAAAGTTAGAACTCACAAAAATACACAACCTGATGTAATTATAAGCTATTTGCACAAGAAATGGATGAGATATGTTAAAAAATAAAATTCAAAAAACACATAAATGTGTCAAGGTGTAACAGAGGTGTATGTTATGTCTGTTCTTTATTGATAGATTATTTGAAATCACAATACACATAAGCATAGACTTGCATAACAGTTTTGGTGGGAAAATGTTTTTGTTAACAGACAAAAACTGTTGCAGTTCTGTTGTCAGTATTGCAGTTGAATTGTTCATAATTATTCACCACAGTGAAAACAGCACTGATCTGAATGAAGGGTTTTTACCGACCACTGAGGCCACACAAGTCGAAGTCCTCGGTTTAATGGGCGTTAATTTGGGTATTTAGCAAACAAGTGCAGTTTACATCTACAAAAGAAAATTACACACACTTGGTTTTTAGTACCAAGTACTAAATCGCGTGTGCAGAGACTTCAACTGATGTGTTTTCTTTTCAAAATAAATGTACAGAGAAAATGGAAACAGCTCTATTTCGCTCTTGCTGCTCAGTATGTTGATGGCAGCTGAGTCTGTTTCTATTTAGGAAAAAAAAAATCAAATCCATAATCAAAAGAGTGGTTACCAGCAGCTGTAATTTGGGTTTGATAACAAATAGATACCAGGCCTGAGGAACAAATATGATTAAGTAAAGATTAAAGGATTTCCTTAAAACATGATGACATGTTTATCATGACTGGATAATGAAATGGTTAAAGTGATGTTTTGTGTGATATTAACAAAATAGGTATTTAAAGGAATGGGTAGTTAGCTGTGTGCTCCAGCAGGTGTGGATCCATTCAAGCTACTGTTTGTTGACACAGAGGTGATATGAAGTGAGGGATTTTGGTTTTTGTGTAATAAGGATTGAAGTTACTGCACATTCAAATGTCCCCTGACTTTATCAGTGTGAACACCACAGAGCAAATACTTCATGTTTACTTTCTGTTGTTTGAAAAGCTTTTTTTTTTTACACAATGAGAGAGACTAATGAACTGTTAAAAGTATTTACCTATAATAATCAATAGTTAGGTATTTTTGTTGACAGTTCAGATTATTCACATACCACTGTAGTTAATGTCAGTGTTTAAAGTGTGCAGGATACAACACTGATACATTATCAGTTGGTATCAAATGACAAAACATCAGGATTATTTCTGCAGCAATGCTCAATAAGGAATCAAAAGCTGCCACCTTGAACCTTAATGCGATATTCCACCTTGTTAGAGTACATTTTGCTTCCAGGCTGGATATTTTAAAACAGCAACTTTTTCATTTGTGGGATGATTAAGATTTGGAGACATTTTTGCTTCCATAACATACACGTGTAAACATGCGCTGCAACTTCTTCATGTGTTTTGTCTGTAGAAAATAATGGTTCATGGTATATTTCATATTGTGACAAATGCTGGGCCATAACCCTAGAATCCTACAGTCAAACATAGAGAACAGCACATTCCCATTCCTCAGGAATTTCCTACAACCATTCCCAGCATCACCCAGGGAGTGATGCAAGCCCCATTCCTGGAGGCAAGTCAGTGCAGTCAGTGATAATGAGGCAACAGTGGCCTCAGTGAGTATAAATACCAGCATGTTTTACACATTCAACCATCAGACAGGAGAACAACTCAAAGAAGTGACAAGAGTCACCAAAAGAGTCAAAGGACTGAAGAAGTGAATCCAGTCAAACCCTCCTAAGATGAAGACATTCAGTGTTGCAGTTGCAGTGGCCATCGTGCTCACCTTCGTTTGTCTTCAGGAGAGCTCTGCTGTCCCAGTTACTGAAGTAAGAACTTCACTTCACTTATTTCATTTGTTTATTAGCTGTGAGTGTTCTGTCGAAATACTAAGATGTTGATCCTAAATGTACAAAATTCATTAACAGGAGCAAGAGGTGGAGGAGCCAATGAACTATGAATATCAAGAGATTCCAGTGGAGTCATGGACGGTACGTTCAGTTAACTGTGAATGAATGAAGCCAAATACCATGATGATGCTGGAGATGAACACTTTGCTCATGTCTCTTGTCTTTCACACAGATGCCGTATAACAACAGACAGAAGCGCAGCCCCGCTGGTTGTCGCTTTTGCTGTGGTTGCTGTCCCAACATGAGGGGATGTGGTGTCTGCTGCAGATACATACGATTCCTGCACCAGCCTGAGATTTCTACAGCAAACACTGAATACTAATTTGTTCTGTTTCATGTCTTAAAGCTATTTATCCACTTTGAATTGTATTTATGGTTTTACATTTTTACAGATTTGGTCAAGCTGGAGTTAATGTGTGCTCAGTGGTGTGCCCACATTTTATGATATGTACTGTATCTGCAAATACAGTGTCACTGTCATCACAATAAACTTTTTTTTTAACTAATATGTCTGTGTAACAGTGTTGTTTTACTGTATCAATGAACATGAACAATCTGCGTATAGCTGTGGTTGCTGTTCCAACATGAGAGGATGTGGTGTCTGCTGCAGGTTCTGAGGACTCCTGCTCTAACAAACACTTTTTGTCTTCAAGTAAATTTAACATTTTGAATTGTATTTATACCACATTTAATTTAAGGATGTTTCTGTATTTGGTCATGCTGTACATATGGTTTACAATGTGTGCTCAGAGATGTGACTGTATCATCCTCATATTTTGCTAAATATCTTCGTAAAGTGTTTGATCAATAAAGTCA